>OMLP01045934.1:0-17441 GCA_900302685.1 Spondyliosoma cantharus
GTGAAGAAGGTGAGCAGCATTGTGTTCAGTGACATGCCAGTTAGCATCATTGCTGGGAGTTTGTGGGGATTCTCCGTCTCTCTGGCTCTTTTTACCATTACATGACATGACACCAAACATGTCGTTAAAACAGTTTTAACAGTGTCAAGTGCAGCAGCAGCAGCAGCTGTCTGTCAGCCCCCTATAAAATAAAAACAGCCTATAATCCATATTTATTTCAGAAGGATTTTTATGTATTAAAAACAGTTCTGAAATAAAAAGAGCATATGTATGTGCATATAAAATATAGTTCAAATTCATTCAATTGTGTTTGGTCAGTAGTTTGGGACTCTCACCTTCCTGCTTTGCAGTAGGAACAGAGGAGAAAATTCACCCCAAATCCAAAGCCACCACCTGTGTGTCTACAGTTGTGGAGATAGATTAGACCTGCATGCGGGACTACAAGGGAGACAGTGAGCAGTATCCAAGTAGCTTTTCACAAATATGGGAATGATAGTCAAAAATATCATTAAATTGCATAGTGTTATATAAAACGGAATAAAAACTTTTCACCGGCCTATACAAGGGCCCAATTAACCCTTCACCTCTTGGGTCATTCAGGCTCATTCAGTGGAACTCCTTCCAAAATCCATCCTTGCTTTGTCTATGCATGCGAGGTGTCTAGTTTATGCACATGACTCAAATGCTGGCAGACACAGCAGTTGTAGGCAGATATATTGATCATGAAATCAGAATCACCTTGTCTTGAATTATTAATTCATTCATGTCACTTGTTTAATGTATTTAATATGTAAAAACGCAGATGCGCTAATGCGTAGGGATATGGAGGTTCTACAGTCTGTCTCTGAAATGGTTCATTTTCGTTTTTATCAAAAGTAAACAGAGTTGCATGCATAAACCTCTCACCACTCGCAGATCACCTGTTGCTAATGCGTAGGGATACAGAGGGTCTACGGTTGAGAAAATGTAGTGCCAAAAGAAAGGGCGGTCTGACGCCGATGTAAATCGGTGTGAATTTTCTCTATACAACGTACACTTGAACTGATATAGATTTTTTTAGGTGGGTCTTGTTTTAGGTGGTTAAAATTCGCTTTGAATCTGGACTCTGTTCACTGCAGTACAAAGCTGAGCATCTGGGCTGGAGAGGCTCTCTGCTTCTCCAAACTGAGGCTGTGCTGATCGGCAATTACTGTAGGGAACAGACTGACTATAGATATGTACTTTATATGACCCCACTTCAAAAAACCTGAACTATCCCTTTAAGCCATCCCACGTGATGCTACTCAGCCAATCAAATCTGTGCATTCCAGGCGATACACATTTAGACTTTGAATACAGACAGATGAAACATATGAGAAGCAAGTGACGGACGGAAAGACGAGTGAGTGATGCAGGGAGAGAAGACAGAGAGACGAGTCTCTCCAAGAAGAGAAAAGTGGACTGCAAAAATGGAGCTTTCAACCAAGAATTGACAGTCATTCATGTTCATTCTTCCCACTGGAAGCACAAAACCAGTCTGTCTCATATGCTGAGAGACTGTGGCACTCATACAAAGGGTCAATGTGAAAAGACACTATGAGACAAAAGCACAAAGTTTTTGACCAAACATACCAACTCAAGTCTGAACGAAGGTCACAGAAAATAAGCCGTCTGAGAGCCCAATATGAACAACAGAGGGTGGAGGAATGGGATATTAGAGGGAAAGAAAGAGAAACTGTAAAACTGTTCAAATGTTAAGATGTGTTGAAATCTATCAGCCATAAAATTGGTTGAAACTGTTCAGATGTGAAACATTTACAAAAGAAAAAGGCAAACTCAAGCTGCTGCTACATGTTATTTTATTTTTCAAAAATGAAGTACTTTAAGACACACAATTTTTAAAAAGCTAGTTTATTTAGTTTCACTATTCTATTTTTAAATGCAGCCATTCTTTTCCTTAAAGAGAGAAGAAAATAATACATATCTACCGTATCATATCTGTATAATTAATTGTTAAGCGACAATAAATATTGTCAAAATGTGTTTTTTCTTTATTTGATTTGAAAGTCAGTTGTTGATTACAAGCAGACACAGATACAACTAATAGGCTTCTTTAATATATAGGGATGTCCCAATCAGGTTTTTTTACCCCGCTCCCAATCTGAGTCCTTTAATATTTAGTATCTGCCGATACAGAGTCCCGATCCGATACTTAGCTCTAACTAATATTTTCCTGGATATTACAGCTGCATTAAGAAAAAAAGTACCTGCATCCAAGCTGTTACAGTCAGTTATCTCCTCTGTAATATTTATGGCCATGTCGCTGTCTGGAGGATATTTCTCTTTCCTTTTGAAAGTATCTGCAAGTGTTTGCTGCTTTGGTGTCTTTGCCTGTATTGCTTGAGTGAACTCATTGTATTCTTTGAGTGTTTGTATTTTATTTGCCGTATCAAATTAGTAGTATTAAATGCACCTCTTTTGTTGCCCTCTCATGAAACGGTCGTACATATACATATATATCCGAGAGAGGGAGATCTCATAATCATTTTTATTGATAAATATCAAAAGGAAAAGGCCATCTATAAAGATAGGGCTGGCAGTAGCTGTCACACACTGCAAACACAGGATTTCTTCCAGCCATCCAGTTTGTAGAAAGTCTTAAATTAATGTTACATGCCATCAATGTAATGTGATTAGATTTGGCTTGTAGAATCAGCAATTAATTTGCAAAGTGACTTCAAATGGAGGGGACTCATGAGGGCAGGTGAAAGCATGCAAACATCATCTGAAATTCAAAAGAAAGTTATAATTCATGTTTGCAACATGTGGTAAAAAGTGTCCGGTCTGACAGTAGCGCACAATCGTAGGAAGTGGGAGGGACAGGTGATGGACAGGATGAGGAGCCACAGCAGGAGTATGCAGTTACTAAGTAATAAGGATGCATTGTTGCCCACACATTCATTTATTTGTGGCAGTCGGCCACAATATCCAAATTGGCTGCCACATATACATTTTTTATTTTTGGAGCTTTTATTCTCTCTCACTCACTCACAAACTCAAAACAGCGCACCCGTCAGTGATCACCATGATGTTATATACTCCGATACAGTGGATGGCGGTGTTGTTTTTAGGTCTAACATACGAAGAAGAGGAGCAGGACTATTTAACACAGTTGGCTTGAACGTAAATTCCTCTGTAAAGATGACTGGCCTCATCGTCGAGATCAAGCCCCCACAGTTTTTTTCGTGCCCAAGCCGTATAATTACAATGTCATGTGATGCACTGGGGACTTTTCCCCAAAAGCTAACATTGTGAAAGACGCGTCTGTAAAAACGGCAATAGAAGCCTCACAACCCCTGCGAAATGACTTGTTTTACTGTCAGAATTTAGGCAACTTGGTCCAATAAAATTCTCTAGAGTCTAGAATAGCCGCCTGATTACATTTTATCCCAATCCAAGTTAGCTTGACACTAAACCTGAAGTTAGCCGATTTGGTCGGCGGAAGTCTCGAGTGCATATGCTCTATGGCACCCAGCTGGACAGCCACCACCACAAATAAAGTCTGATTCTGTGGGAAACACTGGAATGTATTAATACAAAGCCAATGTTTGTCACTTAACATCACTTTTAATTCATGGAGACGAGGTTTATGAATTGTGCCTATACTTTGAGCATAATATAAAACAACAACACAGATGCTCCATTGTCTTAACCTTTGCGGTCAACCTTTTGGCTGGACTGCAACAATGGGTCCAGGCCTACAAATGAATTAATATCTGTATGTGTGTAATGTATGTCTGTAGACAGCTACAGTGGGGATGCCCTCCCCTCCCAACACACAGAAGTTTGCTGATTGTGAAATAATTAAAATAGACTAAACTGTTGCTTGGAAGAAATGTGAATGAGATTGAGGATGATACTTAATATTTGATACCAATTATTATTAAACCTTAATTTAGAGGCATACTAAGCAGGAATCGTTGGTATTGTTTCCTCATCCACCTGATGGAAGGAGAGGAGAGGACAGTGCTGTTTTTTTAATCTACAGACTGTCTTAGAACCTTAGAAATTGAAGTTGAAGTTGAAGTTTTCTCGCAATTGACATATCTTATCCAGATCAATTTGCACGCATGCACAAAGTATCAAGCATTTCAATGAGGAAATTTGCGCTTCAATACGACAGCTCAAAGACTACAACAACAGACACTGGGTAGATGTCAACACTGAAACAAGCAACATTGAACAAGGATTCATGTTTATCATTCTCGCAGAAGGGGAAAAAAACTGCCCATCAACTTCACTTGAGTCTCACACTGAAACATTACAGCAAACACAGTCATTTGATAGTAATACGCAGGGAAACACAGATGTGTTAAATGATCATTTGGAATATCCCTGTTGATATAAAGACTGCAAGTGTTCCACATGAACTGACTGTTTACCTCATCCTAGAGGCTGGCCCACAGTGCGGGGCACTATGACGTGCAACAGCTGTCAATAAAAGACAGATTCCCTAAGGGATATTGACAAATATTCTGAATAATTATTCATAAAAAGATAGTTTAATTCAAGTAAATTAACTTTGTTTGATAATACAACTCTGTGGTGATGCAAGTTAATTCTAGAAAAGGATAGTTAATGAATACTTCAAGAATAATTGACTTTTTAAAAAAGTTGCTAGCCACAAATAGATGAGGAGTCACCCAGTGGGTGATAGTCGTACATATAACAGCTTGTTTGTCAAATCACATATGTGTAACTCTCCGGGGGACAGCTGGGGCACGACCCCGCACCCTGGGAAAAATGCCTCCCAAGTAAATCACTGTAAACACAACTAGCAGTGTTTGCAGGAGCAATGTACTTTTCCTTAGCAGGCAGGGTGGCGGAGTGTTCCTTAGCAGAATTACACCTCTAGTTTTGGTGTTGAAATAAGTAATTTTGCCGTTGCGGAATTATTTATTATCATTTATTTTTTTAAATGGTAGGAGAGGACCAGAGGAGGAGAGGGCTGAGTTTTACCTCTTCAACTTAGCCTAGAGGTGGGTACAAATATCGATTCATCAATGCATTGCAATATATTTTTTCCCAATTCAATATCGATTCAGAAAATCCTCCGAATTGATTCAGGCAAGCAGCGGCGGCCGACCACCCGCTGTCCCTCGCCGAATCGATATCGAATCGAATTGCGACCTAAAGAATTGAAATCGAATCGTGAGGTTCTTAACAATACCCAGCCCTAAGTTAGCCCATATTATTTTTCACTATGGATGCTTCATATATCTACAAATCAATCCACACACCTGCATTTAAGTGGGAGGAGAGAACTCCCCCTTATAACTTTAGAAATTAATGTTGTATAATCTGCTCTTTTACACACTTGTTTATAAAGCATAGAAATGGAGAGGACTCCGTCTTATAACTAGGGATGTGTACCGAAACCCAGTATTAAACGGGTCCCATGGCTAAATTTGTGGTATCAATAAGCTCTGATGTTATCGGTTCTGCTACCACAATTGAAAAAATTAAGGTATTCATCTAGGTCGGGTTTTCACTGTTCCCAATCCTGAACACAGATCTGGGTGGGAGCCTGATCTGTGCAGGGGGTGGAGCAGGCGTTCACTGTCTGTACGTTACCTCTCACACATGCGAGCGCAGAGACGGAGAAAACCTGCTCCAAAAGGCAATGAAGAGCCAAGGTGCAAGAAGTCTTTTGCATGTAAGGGAGCAAGCAAGCAATCTTTGAAAACATCTAGCAAAAGTACATCACATATAGATGGAGAATATACACAGTTTGACCGCCTAGCTCGTAGTTCCTCTCCAGTTTCGCCATCAACATCAGGTATGTTATGCCAGCAGGAGCCCACACAGAGTTAATTCAATTATACAGATCATACAGTCAGCAGAATGTCTAGTTATGCGGTCATGAATTCTCTCCGACATGGTTAAGGCATCATTGAAACCAGGGTTCGGGTCATAATATGAGCTTTGAAGGAGTCTCTATGATAAGTAACCCTAACCAACATTAGGACAGAATTAGATAAATAAGATCATAGCGCATGCAACGAGCTTCAAGCCCCACCGGCACAAAGAAATAATGTTTTAATGAATCAAAAAGATTTTTCAAAGTTATGTAATATGTAATATGGTGTGTGTTGGTCAGCTGGTCTCGTTTGTTACTGCTGATGGATGCTCCACTCTGTTAGCATTAGTCCGGGTGTAAAAAGTATCCACAAACATGTTGCCTACTTCACGTCCGTCTCACAATGGTAATTATTTACAATTTTTGACATGGTTGAATTGATTTTAAGTCATAGGAGATAATAATCTCAATTCACCAATGTCTAAAACAGATTTTCTAAATGTTATTTAATAATGCAATAATGTGTAATTATTAGGTGGCACACACTAGTTATCTTGGACTTAAAAAAGGCAGAGGTTGCAAGCATTTCAGGTATTTAATGACTAGATAATTAGCTTTGTGAAACAAACCTGAAGATGGCCACATGTTTGTGGATACTTTTTACACCCAGACTAATGCTAATAGAGCGAAGCAGCAGTAACAGACAAAACCAAATGGCCAACACACATTACATAACTTGAAATCTGTGGTCAAGAAAATAACCATGCTCAGTCAGTTCTATGTCAAAACCCTTGCACCTGCTCAGCATCTTGTACAACGCTGGCCCTCCCCAGAGCTAACAGTGCAGCACAGAGGCTGTTCTCTGGTGAACTTATGAAGACAACACATGACAGGAACTCATCACTAGATCAATTTCACTTATACTTATTCCTGTATTGCCTTACAAAATATTTTTTCACACAAACTAAAATCTGGAATGAGATCTAATATTATGTCAGAGAAGTAACTTATTTTCACTACAAACAAGCAAGACAACTAAACACACCATTTAATGAAAGGACACACCAACCATTGATTAAAAACTCATGCAACATCTTGCTCATTCTATTGAGGTAGTCTACCCAGTGAATATGCAGATGTTTGTTTTGTTGTCTTCTTTCTGTGGATTGTTTTAAATGTTCTATTGTAATGTGATTCTGCTTTTATGTGCAACAGAACAGGAATCTGGAATCTGAACAGTTTGAACTTGAACAGGTCAGTTTGAGTGTAACACATTTGATGTTACTAAGTGCTGTATCGTAGGCAGCTGGACTTGTTTCAGTTTTTTGAAGATGTCTCCCCTCACATCCAAGAGGCTTCTTCAGTTCTTACTGGTCCAGTGTCCTACAATACAGCACTTACAATAACTATGACCTGGATGACTGAGAACCTTCATCAACATTTGATATAACTTTTAATCTATAATAATAAAAAAACATAATGAAATTAAATCAATTATTAAACTTTGGCATGCTTATAGATCATTTTGACAATGACAACACTGAATCAAAAAACACAGCCCCCATCATTCATTTCAAAAGTTCAATTGGTTGAGCATAGCTGGAGTGTCATTACACAACTTCTACTGCAACACAATCTCGCATCATCTGACAGTTTCTATGTGTTAGCAAATTACATACATGGAAGTGCATATTTGAGTTGGATTAGCTCGCATTCCACTGTTTAACCTGTAATCAGGAGCTATTTATTACAGCCTACCATTTCCAGAATTGTAAAATCCAGCCTATATGCAGAATATACTGCTGTTTTTTAGTGTAAACAACAACAAATGAGTAAAAAAGCACAACCGTACCATCAATAAAACTTTATAAAAGATCAATGAGTTCAATATAAACAAACTTGAGTCCTGGACTTAGAAATGAGAGACAAGAGGTACAAAGTAGTACGCTGCAGTCTATTGTGTAAAAATTAGGGTATCATCAATATATCATCACTGGCATCATCTGAGAAGTGATATTAATAAAAACTCAATTTATTTTCACTATCAACCCAACTACTGTGATGTTCTCTGGACAAAGACGACTGGTTGATTTACCTTGATTCTCCACTGCTGTTGCTCACACTTTCGTCTTCACCGCGTCCAGCCATGTTGAAGTCAAAAAAGAGAGACTTTCCCCCCCCAACAACTGCTTCCACGTGGAAAACTGTAAGAGAAGATCATAACAACATCATTAGAGACACAGCCTGAAATATGCCAGGACTGTGCCTTCATCAAAGCTGACAAATTCCAGTACCATGGTGCCTTAGCAGCAGTAAAGGGAGTGATTATGACTTTTGGTCTCAGTATTGCCAATTGAATACACCACAGTTACAAATCCTCATATTAACTAAATAAAATCTATTAGCAGCTCACTACACCGCCCCGGCGAACTACAGCCCCTGGATCAAAGTTTAACCGATGAACTGTCCCAGTGTCAACATAGTTTTCACACTTCATCAAATGGGAAGATTTCTTTGGTCATTTATGCTGTTTTTAGCTTTTTGATATCGGGTAGTAGTCTCTTGCACACCAAACCGCTTATTTTTTCATGAATGTCGCAAGTTAAAACCAGAACATACGGAGTTGTGTGGATGACCGTAGCCAATGTTACACTAACTTGACTGTATTTGTTCTCTCTACACTGAGGCCTATCGGGCCTGTGTAGCGTGTTTCCACATGCACACAAAGCTCCATGGGCACTCTAAACACTAAATAACTGCATTAATCTTGGCCATGGCCAAAAACCTAACATGGTAAACGTTCTTTTATCAACCTTCGTGCCGTCGATTCCGGGTAACACTTCTCTGAGTGTGTCTGCAGTTTAGCTTGAAGCCAAATAGCTAATACCGGCTAATACGCCAACATTCTGTATTGGCGGGGTACGTTCGCAGTAATGTATGCAGACACTGCCAACGCGCCAGGCAGTATTTTATTTCGATATTTCAATGGCGAACAATATGCCGCAACAAGCGCCATTACCGTAATAAGTTAACACAGCGTGATTATTGCCAGCCACTTCATTGCTTCAGTGTAGTAACGTTAGCTGTCCCCTACGCCTGACTGTTTGCAAGCGCTGATGTTATGCTAGTATTAAGAGGTTCTGGTTTTGTTATTCATAAAACTTGTAAACCAATAAGAGCAACAGTTATCTTTATAATTCTACAACATGTGTCGCGACTATGTGGGTCAAACGATAATTATAGTGCCGTTTTTAACGTCAACGTGGGTTCAATTAACCTGTAGTGAGAGGAGCGATCGCCGAGCGTTTACGGGGGTTGTCAAGGAAAGTAGCAATAGCTAATGATAGGAAGCACGAGGCTAGCAAAGAAGCTAACAAAATGACAAAACTTTGCGCTAGTTCAGCAGGGAACTGCTGGAATGTTCATTTTCCAATTGAAGCCGATACTCGACGTTCAACCGCCAGCAGTATTTAACCGTGCACACTTCCTCGAAAGCAATGGACCACAGCAGAGTCTGAAACTTATTTAGAACTCGTTCTTAACCCCACAAACCAGAATTAGCTAACCTAATTTCACCCTCTTCCATCTTGTTTTCATTCGCCGCTCACTTCTCGCGGCTTTTACCACATCAACATGCAAGTTAGCTGACTTTCTCGCTGAACTAGGAGATAAGTAACTCCACGCTGTATGACACATAGTATTTGTTTAGGTTACCTGGGAAAATTCCAATAAAACAGTTGTCTAAATGAGTCTTTCCACTTCAGAGGTCCTTTCTTCTTTTATTCAGCTAGCGTTAGCTGGCGCTGATAGCTAGCGCTACCTTACGCTAGCTTGCTAGCTAGCCAGCTTTCTCCCAGTTAGGGAGAGCAGCCCCGAACGACTCACTTCGGTAAATCTGGGGCAATGTTGGTTTTACTCTCCCTCCGAAAATCAAGTAAATCCCCTTTCTCGTTTTTGATGTAAGCAAAGTCTTATGTTCTTCGGTCACTGCGATTGTAGAAAGCTGGCATCTCAATCCAGGATCTTCCGAGAACCGGCCTCCGCCATGACGCCGAAAGGTTCACTTCTCTAGGAAACCCCGGACAGTGACGTAACGACTGTGCTCATCTACACAGTGCAACAGCACCAAACATCTGGCAGCTGGGTATTTTTAGACAAGAAATACTTCTTCATAACAAATTGAATCAACATTACAAGTCACCTTAAAGCCCAAAGGGTTAGCGTTAGGCAAATATTAGGAGAAGTGAAATGTGGAGGCTGTAATTGGGGGTATTGCAGAGAAAGCAGGAGAAAGACTTCTTTTTATGACGGAGTGGTGTATTTATAGATTAACTTAAATGGATTCTGGTAAGAAGAAAAATAAGTCTGTATCTTATCACAGTGGGTGAGAAATGTAGAATAAATGAATGAGCAATAAAATAAATTTGAGTAAAAGGTAACTAGTGAGTTAATGAGGGTTAAGTGAATGTAGTAAAGCCCTGTCCAACTAGATATAAAGGTACATTTTTCATGACCATGTTAGTTCGGTCTGGTTTTATTGTGTTTTCTGGATTTTGTTGTCTGTTTGCACTGTTTCCCACCTGTGTCCCCCCAAAATCTTTTTCTTCCTCCACACTTTCCCTCCATTCAAGCCCTGCATCAATATCATTTGCTCATTGCCTCTTAGTCAGCTCTTTTCCCGGTCTCATGTTTCTCCACCCTAATAGGTGAGAGTATGCATAGAGAGCCGAAGTCATGTGACATTATATCAGAAACATTTAGCATGATATTGAATGGAGAGATACATAATTTTTTTGATCCTGCTTGATTTGTGCCAAGAAACACACGTATGATGCTTGTCAACTTAAAAGATACATTTCCAAGCCAGAAAGCTGCAGTTTATCATAGATAAAGTAAAACATTGTCTTGTTTTGTATCGAATGCTCAGTGAACTACAGCATCTCGCTCAACATGTCATCAAAACCAACACGGCCGCCGCCTCGGCACAGAAAAGGTACCGTTCAAAGAGCCAACGTCGCTGTTGGCTGTGTAGTCTTTATAATTACGTATTTCCACAGTTATATTTCATTAACAAACTGCGACTTTCTTAATTTGTCTTATATCACACATCATATGTGTGGTTCATGACCCAATTCAAACAGGATTAAAACTGATTTGTCTTTTTCCATTCACTACCAAGTTTTACAAATAATAAGAAACAAGGTCTCATGGGGCAAACTGGAAGGGGCATGACCATGGCTCTCTATAGGTCATTTTCATGTTGTCAGAATGACCATGCCCCATCAAAACCTGTCAATTTGACTTCAGCTCACTCCATTTCATAGTAGTTTAATTGTATTAAATGTTGGCAAGTTTACACACCTTACTAACTCACTGCTGTGATGAATATGTCTTTCTTTTTGTTTTAGATAAATGCTTAATTTGTGTATTACCACCACACACTGCTCTCAGACGTACAACCTCATAAGCTGCTGAAGATATTGGTAGAGAGAGGACAGAGAGCCAAACACTGTCCAGTTGCTGCACACATCGTTGCTAATGTGTGTGAGAAATAAGAATTCTAACCTGCAGGGTTTTCAGGTTGTTTTTTTTTGCTGATCTTGTCTGTCTTGACCAGGATGACAATGTTTTCGACGAGAGGCATGGGACTCAGCACTGCCCTTACTACATTTAGTGTGTGTACTACATGTATTATGCGGTTAGTCTATTTAATTAAAGTTCCATATTTTAAGATTTTCTGTGTCCTCTCTTGTTAAGCTCTAAATACATCACCAGTTAAATGTCTTTTCCCTGTTAGTACAACACTCAAACACCACATTTAGCCACATTCCTATGACCATAATGTAATGTAGACATCAGAGACAAAATACAAAGTCAACTTTCTTCGCAAAAAATAAATTCTAAAGTTCAGCTCAATGAAATAGACAGAGTATATTTTATGTATTACTGAGCCCTCAGTGGTCTGACTCTATTTTCATCCTGACAGTTATTCTATTTTTCTAGGTTCTTTTTGTCACTGTCACAAAGATGATTTGGTACTTCAAATACATTTCTATCATGTTATGTGTATATGTGCACATTCCTGACCCTATCTGATTTCTTTGTTGATTGCCAATATTTTAATCTCATCTTGTTCAATTTTGTAAATGTGGATTCTGCAGGTCATGGATCATGAAGCTCTCTCTGGTTCTAGGGTTCTATTGAGCAGGCTATTTGTCACGGGAACCAGGATGATGCTAACTTCCGAGTTAGCCTATAAAACTACATAATCCTTACACCACTCTATTGGAAGGCTACTTTAGTCATCTCACATGGATTTGGACTGTTGACATGGGCATGGATACCTCCCTCCTGCTTTTTTAGTTTTCTTTGATATTGTTGTTCATTTTAGACATGTAATGTTTCCTTTGGCTTCTACCTTTGGTTGAGGTTGACTTTACGCTCCTGATATTGTCCTGCTGCCCTTTGATAGAACTGCAGTGTTTTTAATGACGGCTCTTACAAAGAGACACGTTTAAAAGAACAGCGCCATGAAACATTTATATGAAATAGCCTAAGTTATAATGTATTTGCACTGTATTACCGTGTCATTAACTATTGATTTTGGATTGGAAAATATGAGAATATGTCATTATGCAGATGTTTTAAGTACGTACAGTGTGTTTTATTAGGTTTTTATTAGTATCCCGTATGTATATATACACACTTGAAAAACCCTAAACTTGTTTGAACTGTACTGTTATTGTAATGTTCTGCATTGGGGTGGTGGATACTGAGTCCCATAAATTGTAATTCATTCTTTATCCATATACAATACTTTTCGTAAAAGAAATTAGTTTTTTGGCTGATTACCAGATTTTTCTTAAACATGTAAAGAATTACATTTATAGAAATTGTGCAGTTCCTAAACATTTATAGCTAAGTTTACATCTAATTACAACACTAAATGCCGCTGCTCCTCTGCGTGGAAAGGAGCCAGTTGAGGTGGTTTGGGCATCTGATGAGGATGCCACCAGGGCGCCTTCCTAGGGAGGTGTTCCTGGCACGTCCAACTGGGAGGAGACCTAGGAGTAGACCCAGGACCAGGTGGAGGGATTATATCTCTTCTCTGAGAGAAGAGTTAGCCGACGTGGCCGGGGAAAGGGAAGTCTGGGGCCCACTGCTGAAGCTGCTGCCCGACCTTGGATAAGCGGTTGACAATGGATGGATGGATGGACAACAATGAAATGTCGGGTTAAAAAGGAGTTAGAAATAAAGCCACTCAGAAGCATGCTGCAACGAAAAAATACGAGAGAAGATTGTTGGTCCAGTATCATTGAGGCTGCGTTTTTTTCATGGACTACAGCAACAAAACCACTCAGAGGAAGAGAGCCTTCGACACTGTGAGAAAACAGATCGCTAACAGATGTTAACGCCCTTTTCTGAGATATCCAGCAACCCTGAAATTCAAGCATAATGGGATGCTACATCTCTTTGAAAACATAGCGGATGCTGACAAGTTTGTCTACACTTGACCGGTCTTCCCCCACCACCCTTGAAGAAGGGTTAAAAATTGCCAATTCAATAATTCAGTCTCATAAACTGGAAGTTTGTAACTCTGACTAATTACTAACGTAATAACCACAACCCATATTACCATGACAGCTAGTAATGGTGGAAGGATTTTGGGTCCTTAAAAGAGTAGCGGTTGGCAACATTCACTCTTGTACAATATTAACTAGACAGCATGAGTTTCAAATTCTTTTATTTAACACAAAGATGAGGTGTGTGTGTGTCAGGTGTGTGTGCCGCCTGGCGTGGACGAAGAAAGACTACAAACAAAATGGCTGATTGAAGAACCATGTCTAAGATGGTGGATCACCACTTGTGTCTTTGACAGGAGAGAACAAAGAAGCAATGGTGGTGCTCACACCTTGTGCACACTGATATCACATGTACGTGTGATATGGTCCAGGCTGAAGGAGTGGATGTGATGTGGTTCCAGGTTAGACAAGATGGTTAGTTGCCTGCAGAGACCCTGAGCCTGTCAGTGCGTTTACATGACACTTTTTTAAGATGAGATTTAAGATTTAAGATTTAAGATTTTAAGATGCATGTATACACCTTAGTCTGACTAAGATCGGACCGGATCGGATTTCTATAGTTGAATTAAGACAGCTACATTATTCGATTGATAGTCGCATTACCCGTGCATGTATACGTTACATCAGATCGGATCAGATTTTGCGTTCTGCGCAGGCTTGAGATTTTTTCCCCGGGGCCGTGACCGGGAAGTAGAAGGAGACGATGTAGTCGTGTTGTTGCCGGAAATAGCAAACAACACAATGGAGAGATCAGCGTCTTTCCTCTGAAATCACCGCAAGCATGAGCGCCGTTGTGAATCTAGTTTGTTGAATTATCATGTACATCACATACGAAAATGTACAAAGATGTAGCTTCTTCAACTTTCTTGAATGCCGAGGCACAGTTTGTTGTTGCTGGTGACATAAAGAGGTCAGCCGGAGGTGGCTCTATTACCACTAGTTGAAATGGGTACAGCGCCACCTATCGTACCGGGGTATGACATGCTTCGGCCAATAATTCGATTTTCTCACAGGCATGTATACTCGGACAATTGCAGTTGTCCGATTGAGTAGCATAGTTGAACTATGGCTGTAATCTGACTAAGTCTGACCAGTGGACAAACACAGATTGAACACATGTGCATTATATCCACCAGAGTTAAACAGTCCTGGGCTTAGCTGTACTATCCTTTGCTGTGTGATATCTAGGCCCAGCTCAACGTTACCAGTCTTTGTAGAAAAGGTGCTGTTGGTTCTTTGGCTGACAAGCCAAGCAGGGGAATGTTGTAATCCCACTGTTGAACAGTATTGTTCTTGCTGTGCAATGTCCGCTGAAAGAAGGTGGATGGAGGAAACATTTTGCTCCTTTTCTTTGCAAGGATAGCAGCTCGGTGCTAACTTGCTTTGTGTTCTTCAGATTGTGAAGTTATCTAGCAAGCTCTGTGTCGTTGCTGCTGGAATACTAGCAGGACCTTGTGTTGCTGCTGTGGGGAGAAGTTCTGTCTTATTTTATTTTTCTTTCCAACCCAACCCAACCTTTTATCTCTTGTGGACAACATACTTGTTCTGGTTTTCTGTCTTTTTTGCCAACTTTCTTGCTCTTTGTATGGAGACTGTTAAATCACATTTTTCTTTATTTTGGCTGTGAAAGATGCCTCTCTGTGTAGCATGTGGTATTCTTCTGTTCGCAGGATTACACAAACCCAATTATGAATGAGCCCTTTAATTTTCTGTTATGGAATGTCCAGGATCTAAATTCAAAGTTAAACACATTAAGTGTTTGGAATTTCTTAAATGTAAGCAGGTTTCATGTGCTCTGATTCAGGAAAGAACACATTTGAAATCCAATGGCATTCATAGATTTAAGAATAGGTTTTACAAGTGTAAAAACTGTGCTGCAGTTTATAGGTCAAAATCAGTTGCTATCACATTCAACAAGAAACTAGGTGTTACTATCAATAGTTCTGGTAAAGATGATGCTGGAAGACTAGCATATATTTGTATTAAAATTAACTATACAAAAATATGTCTTGCATTATAGTATAAATATTCATGACCCAAAGTTTTTAGTACAGTTTCTTATATTCTTCTAGACTTTTCAGACTATCAACTTATGGTCGGGGGTGACTTTAATCAGGTGTGTGACATACATTTGGTCAAATCAACAAATGTTACTCTAACACAAAGCCAGGAATTGTCTTGAGGCAATAACACATTTATTTCTGATTTACATATTAGGGGTCTATTGGTGCAGCCTTTAGTCCTGATGCTGTGTCAGTCTGCCATGCTGAGGTAGAGGGACAGGAGCACCTGATGCTGTGTCACTGGGGTGGTGGTGAAATATGTTAAAGGTGCATCTGAAGAGAGAAGAGAAGTTTATGTGACCACAGGATGTTAAAGGTTATGCTTATAAACAGGACAAGAGAAAACTAGACTAAAGGTGTGAGAAGGGAATCTTTGTGGGGTACAACACAAATAGCCCAGCCTGTATGATCTACTATCCTGACAGTAGCCCCATTCACACGGCCGATTGCATGCGGGGTTCCTGCGCCTATTCTCCGCCTCCTCTGTGTGAAAGTTTCAGAGGCAGCGAGGGGGGAAATTTCGCTCTGGCGCTGATCCTCCTCTGGAGGTAGTATCAGTAGCCCTTTTTACACAGAGAAGGCGGCACATTTGCTCCAATGTAAGGCCGGAAAATTGCCGCCTTCTCTTTGTAAACACGAGGCATAATATTCCTCCTTTTCCAAAAGCCGCCACTTGGCCTCCTCTGGGGTAGGTGTAAACATGTGACGTGACGTGAAGCACGAAGTTGGGCAGTGAACAGTAAAAATGGGTTTGTCTTCAAAATAAGAGCTTTACATTGCACCCCATTGGAGTTTAGAACTGGGTTCTTAGCGGGGGGCTTTTAATTTGAAAGTAGCGACCGTTTGTAGTTTTCCGGCCGCTTCACAGTTAGCTGACAGCTAGCGGACTCAACCAAACAGCTAGCTGCCAGCTACAGAGATCCTGGAGACCCTAGAAGATTACTCCTCCCCCCCACAAAAACAAAACAAAACAAAAACACCATCAAACAATTGAATGACAACATCTGAACCATCTCAACACTCACAACAGTTTTATTTTTTAACAATGAACTTTCAAGTCACTCTTTCCAGCATGTGTTTCAACTAAATTTCCACTAAATTCTACAAGCCTGGACTTCTTTGCAGCAAAGGCATCTATTGTGTCATTAACTGACACCTGCCTAGACACCTCGCGGTTTATGTTCGTCAGCGCAAGTCCATCTAAACACTCCTGAGACATGGTGGATCTCAGGTATGTTTTGATGAGCTTCAATTTGGAGAAGCTCCTCTCTGCAGCAGCAACTGTCAAACACATGCAAATATAGATATTAATCCTTCAGTAAGGTGATTTACAAATAACAGCACATCAGGCAATAAACACATCTGAAGCATACATTATGACTAACCATAGTATTGTTCAGTAATGTGACTGCAGCTGTAACATGCAATTACATAACAAGATGTATGTAAATACATAACAAGCTTGTACCATTCAGCCACAACAACAACAATGATAATAATAATCACAACAACAACAACAACAACAACAACAACAACAACAGAGCAGTGTGTAAGAGATCACAAACAACTGGCTAAACTTACACACTTCTCAGAGTGGTGTGGATGCTGCATCAGAAGGCTCCTCTCCAGCAGCTGTTCAGGGCATCTGGAAATATTTTTTGAGCTCATCTAGACAGATATAGAGTAGATTCACTTATTACTGTACAAGCAAAAATAAAAATAAAAACTACAGCAGACAGAATAGGATAAAAAACTGTTGCAGCTTGCAGCAGTTATTTGCATAAGTGATGTGTTCAACATAACATTTATAATTAACTTATAATAAAAGATTCACTACCGTTTCACAATAAACAACACAGAGTACAACCTGCACCGGAGGCTCATCCTGACGGGTTGGCCTCTACTTTGATTCATGATTCATTTATCCTTCTTAGTAAGTTAGCTATCAGTGTCATT
>OMLP01045935.1:0-19077 GCA_900302685.1 Spondyliosoma cantharus
TATTAAGAGGGAGGGAACATTTGGCAATTTCACTCACTCACACTGGTTCTTTAATAAAACATAAATTAATTGCTTAATACCATGGTATGTGATTACTTGTGAATGTATAATATCGTGGGTTAAAGAGCGTTGTGCTATAATGTACATTTTGAATGCAATATTATTTGCATATCCTAGTGAAGTAAATCTAGAAATGCATTTCATTAGTTCTGGAGACTGAAACGGGCCAAAGATGGTTGCGGTGCTCATGTGCTACCCCTAGAACCCCCCCCCACATTTAAAATTGCTGCTCCACCCCTGCAAACGTCTGTACTGAAGCCGTCTTCGATCGCACATGGGAGACCTCAGGGCTTTCTGTCAGGAAGTCAGGTGATGTAGTATAAACAGCGACAAAGTCCTCATATTACGTAAAGAGTTCGGGATGGTTGAATAGGTTAAAGCACAGGATCATCACAGAGGAGACCAGCGTTCGTGTAAGTCAACATTTGCTTTTTATCTTTTGACTTTTATACGACTTATTTGGGGTTTACACGATGATTTAAGCTGCTGAATGCAAACTTCAACTCATCTTCGATCGCCCAGAGAGTCTCTGTACACTTTACAAGTCGAAAGTGTCGATGAGACGATGTGGTTGAGAGACTGATTGAGAGAGAGAGAGAGAGCTCTGGTTCAGGTTGAGGTCCCCCTGTTGGTTTCATCCCGTCTCTCTTCCCCTTTTGTCATTCACATCGTCTCCCGGTTTCACTTTGCAGAACTCTTCCTCTTCCTCCTCATTCTCATTCTGCCACATCCCGTCACCTCTCTCTCTCTCTCTCTGCCAGTGTTTCTCTTTGTCTCTCGCCCAGGCCCGCTCTCTCTCGCCCTCCTCTCCCTCTGACAGGTAATCAATGAGCAGGCAGCCGTCGGGGGAGAGAGGCTTCAGCTGCATGGATTTCCAATGGGACCATGACCCGGTAGGGTTGGGGGGGAGCACCAGTGGAGCGTGCCACAGAGCACAAAATGTACCAGTGTGTGTGTGTGTGTGTGTGTGTGTGTGTGTGCGCGCATACACACTCTGACAAACATCCAAAATGTGTTGGGACGGCTGACTGCAGTCAGAACTTTATGTGGAATAAATGTTACTTAAATGTTATTTCACCTGCACTTTAAAGCAAATGTGACATCATCATCTAAAACGGTGCAAATACAATATGATTGAACGTTTTTATCTCATCAACTTGATTGATTTTTGCAATCCTGAATTTGATGCCAGCGACGCGAGGAACGATCCAAAAACACCCGTTGGGATCATAAACAGGTTCACTGGTTACAGGTGAGAGCGTCATGACTGCGTGTGAAAGCGACGACCTGGAAAGACTCAGCCGCTCACATGCGAGGATGACTTCACTCTTTGTCTTTGTTTACGTCTCCACTTATTTTGGATTCGAGGTTGTTGAAACTAGTCGTTCCTAATCAGGGTCGATGAGAAAATCCTGGACCTGTTTGTTTCCATTTTGCCAAGAAAAACACTAAAGACTAAAACATTCTTCACGGTTAGTTGTTCGTTGATTACCTGACCTTAAAGGATAGTTCGGGTTGTTTTGGTGTGAGGTTGTGTGAGGTGCTTATAACGAGTCATTGTGTAACCTGTGACGTGTGGAGGAGCAGCGAGTAGCGCCGGCAGACAGCGTGGGTAAACCGAACCAGCGGCGAGACTTGTTTTAGCCGCCTAAAAGACTGCCAGCCTAAAAAATACAGATCCATTTCAGTGTACGCTATGTTTTCAATAGTTTTGCGCTTCATGTTGCCGTTACACAGCCTTTTCCTTTGGCACTACACGACGCCTGTGTGTGTTTAGAGAGACGT
Source organism: Spondyliosoma cantharus (assembly GCA_900302685.1). Taxonomy (NCBI): domain Eukaryota; kingdom Metazoa; phylum Chordata; class Actinopteri; order Spariformes; family Sparidae; genus Spondyliosoma; species Spondyliosoma cantharus. Next base: position 1,846 of record OMLP01045935.1, read on the forward strand.
TTAGAGAGAGTTCTGGCTACTTTATGCAAATCAGGTTTCTGTCCAGCGTTGACGTGCCGCCTCCGTTAACCGTAAAGACGCGCTTATTTCTCCCCTAAAACGTCTTCAGAAACACATCTCGCTGATCCATTTTCACGACATAAAAGAAAGTTTCTTCAGTTTCCATCAAACGAGCCGCCATGTTTGAGCGAAGGGTGGAAGGTAGAAGTTTTGGTCAAGCGTGTAAAGATTGGAAGCACTGCACGGCCTGGCGTGACGCGGAAAAGACGCCTCAGAACCGCGTCTGTTTCTGGCGTCAGCATCAATCCGCCGCCACTTTGGTGATTTTGTCTACAACAGTAAGAGAGCTCCAACAGGATGTGCTTGTATTTGCATCAAGAATAAGATTCTTCTGTGGTTGAGGCATCAAAGTGCGCATCGATCTGAACGTTAATACCAGTGACTCTACGGCTGCTTTATTCTGCTTCTCCTCCTTTGGTTCATCAAACTGCCGCAGCCGATCTGAAGGAAGCAGGACATAAATGTTGATGAATCTGCAGCCTCAGATTTCGCAGAGTGCAGAGCCATTACAGGCAGCCGTCCTCTGTGTTAACCGACACCAGGCTGCTGCAGAGCAACCACCTCCACACACATCACGCGGGTCGCTTATACCTCCCGCAGTCTTTGCCTGTTTACGTGAGAGACGACGCGTCACAGCCTCGCTTCCAACTTTTAAAAAGATCATTTGCGGGTTTTTTTTAATTTCTTGAGACGCATCACGCGGCCGTTTAAACCAGCAGGATGAAACACAGCAGGACACGCGGATGAAATGGAGCTGGACTGATGCAATCGGGCGAACGTCTCCGCCAAACGGTCTTGTGATCATTTCCTTCTGTCGTCATTGTTTACAAAACTCACACCATCTGCCTCTGGCTGCAGATCGGTGACGCGCACCGCACCATCCAGACAACAACGTGATTTCCTGGAGGAGCTGGTTCTTCGCTCGTTAAGCCGTTGTCATCCCCGCGTCACCGCGATCCGCCTCAGAGCGATGACACCGGCGCGGCGGCTGTCTGACTGGCGGATTTATTGATCACCGCGCCCCCTTTTGATCCACGTTCACCTTGACGCAGCCCTCTGCGCTTCAGGCTGCACATACATGAAGCTCTTCCCCCCCCGAGATGCATCGCAGCGACAAATTCAAAGCAGCAGGCCTTTCTCCTGAGAAACCGCAAACAGGTTTCTAATTTGCTGTTTACACGCGAACATGTGCAAAAACCTTAAATCGTCACACTTTGCAATTTGTATTTCGGGGCCGGTGGAAATCATTTGCTCCCATTTCGGGAATTGTTTGACTCATAGAAAGTTCTTGCATGATTTATCATCGCACCGCCGTGAATGATATTCTACAGTGAGCGACTCGACAAACAGAGCGAGCTGAACGTGCTCGCACTCGCAATGTTCAACACTCGTCGTTTTTTGTTTTCTTTCGAGTGTCCCCTTCCCCCTCAGGACAGAGTTACAAGTGCTAGAGGTTAAAATCTCCCCTCGGTGAAGTGGGCCATCCCAACCTACCCACTGTGTGTTTGTGATTGGGTGTAGGGCGGTCCTGATTCTTGTTGCGATGGAGAGGCAGGGTGAAGTGTCAGGGCTACGTGGTCTTCCAAACAGAGGCACACTTCAAACCGAGAGCGATGAGATCTCTGGTGAATTGGAGCACGACGGAGGAATCCTTTTCAAACTGCTGCTTTGCTTCTCTGCTCCAGGATAGAACTTCTCTGCGTTCGACCGTCCAAACGCAGCCTCCGTCTTTCATTCTCTCAGCCACCTCCCCGAAGAAAATCCGAAAACGCGGCCCTCCCGTTCTCGTGTGGACGGCGAATCCGCATACTTTACGAAATAACAACAACAACAACAACAATGGCGGATCTGCTTGTGTTTCGTGTTTCTTGCAACCTACTCGCCTCGTAGTCGAGTGCGATTCGCAGCAGCAGCTCGACCTCGTTATCGGTCCACACAAACGATTCCGGCTTCCTTGCACCGGCCATTTTCATCTTCTTCTTCTTCTTCTTGTGTTCGGAAACGGTGCCATGGAAGACGGAGGAACAAAAAGATCGTTTTGGTTTTACGTGTGGACCAGGCCTAAAAAAGAACCAGCAGTGATTTCACTCGCTTGATTCAGTTTCACCTGCCGGACGTTTGAACAGACGAGCTGCAGCAGCTGCAGTCAATTTGGTCTAATTAGTGATCAGAGTGAAGAGCGAGCTGCTGTCTTATCTCCAGCGCTTCACTCTCTCTGAATGTTCGATATGTTTCCGCCCGCGGCAAACAGCGAAAGGCTGATATTTAGTGGCAGAGGTACCGGGTTTTATCTGTCATTTCAGTCTTTTAATTAGCCGGCGGATCTGATTAGCACCATGTAACGCTTACCCCCCCCTTTGTGGTTCTTAACGTGATTACTACAGGTGAGCTGTGATGTTTCGACTCGTTCGTCGGGTGGTTTGGCTTCAAATGCTTGCATGTTTGGACGGGATTAACAATTATCACAGTCGCACACCGGTGGATATTTTTACGGTGACCTGTGGACATTTACAGATATTTTGCGGCGACGAATGCTGCTTTTTTTTTTTTCCCACAGGGAGTCGAAACCTCCCCATCCGTGACCGTGGAGACCGAAACAGGTATTTTCAGCCAAACTAACCGAGAGGTGTGAGAGAAACACAAAAATCAACCTGTTTGAACGTAATCTGTCGTTTTGCAGAAACGTATTTAGCGTAGCATTCATTCGGCCGACCGGGTTGCATCACTTCAGACGGACACTCAAACCGATGAAGGAAGAGAGCTTTGGGGAAACGGACAGAAGAAGCTTCATAACTGAGAAGAAATCGTTATCTTCATGTCTAATCTGACCACAGAGAGACGGATGAGCCGAGGGTCTTCTTTACGGCCACCGGGGGACGAGGATAATGGAGCACATGCAAGGTCACCCGGCTAAATTGGTAACACTTCGGTCGGCGTGATGATATTGGCACTGTCAGAAACCGCGAGGGAGCAATAATGCAAAACAAGGCAGAAGCGTTCTGCATGCAGATGAACACGTTGGGTAAAAGATGAGGAGGCCGATCCCCAACAACGTCTGAGGGAGGAACCCCGCACCCAGAGAAACCCTTACTATTAATTCCTGGTGTGTGTGTGTGTGTGTGTGTGTTTGTGTGTGTGTGTATTTCCCCTCTCTGCTCATTGACTGCAGCCCGCGATGAAATGCTGACTGGCAGCCATAACTCTTCCAGCGGCAGGACACGTTTCATCCGTCCCTCCCCCCTCGTGTCACTTCTCTCCGGTTCCATTCCCCTCTCTCTCCATCACCCTCGCTCCCCCTTTTCTCCCTCCACACTCTCTCTCTCTCTCTCTCATTACAAATTCACATCTACACGAGTGGAAGCATCAGGGCGTGTTTTGAGAACACTGTCGCTCCTTTAACACACATGTTTAGTTAAGTGTTGGCACAGGGCGACGCGATGGTGGAAGATCGACCTGCGAGGGGCGAAAATGAGCGTCAGCCATCCTCACTTCCTGCCACCGGTTAGCTTGTGATCATTCGATCACACATTGATTCTTTGAAGAGCCGTGAAACACCTTGTTTTTGCTTTAAAGAAGCCCCTCTAAAATTAAAATGTGCATCCAACCTCAGACTCGACTGTTTTATGCCAATTATTTTTAATTAAAGACACACTTTCGGTCAGTCCCTGTAGAAATTTAACTAACCTCCATTGACTCAAAAACCTTCATGGAAAAATATAAAAAATGAACAGATCAAATAAATATTTCCTGGTTAATGTTACTATAGAGGGTTGGGGTTATTTTAATGAAGAATGATGAAATGAAACAAGGATTTTGGAGATGTCACCTTGGACTCTCCACTATTACTATTAGATTATTATGAATAATTTGTTTTTTCTTTTTTTGCAGGCACGTAACAGAGAGTTGTCTGGTGTATCTAGAGGAAAGAGCAGGAATCTGCTGGCATATAACAAAAATGAATCGAGCGCCTGTCTTCTCAACCTTTTACAATAGTTACTATCACAACCTGGCTACTCCGAGCAAGACCGCTGAAAAATGTGACATGAAAGAATGGCAATGAACTCAGTATAAACGGGGCATGCAGAGTATTTTTCCATGATAATGCTGCGTTTTCAACAATAAATCTGTGTTTAAATTGGCAGGAGGAGAGCAAGTGAGCTGTTAGCAGCCTGCCCTTGGTGTGTTTGGTTAAATGACCTAATGGCTAACAGAGCTATTAGCTAAACCAAGCCCCGAGGAATAGCGGCAGGCTTCGAAGCCAGTTTTCGTAGTGGCCAAATCGTGTAATTATATGTTCACGTGATGCACTGCGGCCCAGAAAGAATTAGCTATAAGCTAAGATTGTGAAAGAATTGTCTTTAAAACAATGGATGCATTTTTCGATCTTCAAAACCTGTGCGAAATGACTCGTTTCACTGTCATGACTGAAGCCATTTAGTCCAATTAAATTTGGAAAGTCTAGAACAGTCACAAGATTAAATCATTTTATCCCCATTCAAGTTAGCCGGGCGCTAAACCAGAAGCTAGCTGGCTACGTCCACTGCTTCAAGACGCCACTGAGCAGCTTTCATGGGAACGAATGCTCTGAAAGAGTTTGGGGAATTTTTGCACTCACTGTCAGATGGTTTCATTTGTTTTTCTGGGACTTTGGTGAAAAAGTTAGTCTGGAGCAGTGACTAATGGTCCTTGTGTTTGTGGAAGAGGGGTGTCAATGTTTCGAACCTGTGTTGTTGTTGTTGTTTGTTCGACAGTTAAATTCTCACCACTTTGTATCGTCCGAGCGAGCGTTATCACTGCCACCAGCTGCAGTTTCTCACTGGAATATGTGTTAGCTAGTTGATAGCAGTCTATCAATAGTGGCATGTGGTGGAGGAAAAAAAAAAGAAAGTTTGGGAAACAAGAGGATGAGTCATTCACGCAGTTTCACCTCTCCAAAGTATTTGCCCTGATTTATTAAAACATAGCAAACGTCGGTATGTAAAATATGTTGATGCGATGAGTTTTCTCTCACATCCATTCTTAAGTGTTTGTAAATGAAACCTGTCTGTGGACCAGATGATTCATTTGTGAGTTGATGATGATGAAAATAATACATCACGCATCGTAACTCAACTTAAGCCGCAGCTCTTCAGCTATGATGAACGGTCGTGGAGACAAAATGTCCTCAGACGAGAGAGTTGATAGAAGAGCCGTAGTAGAGGCAAAGAAAAATGTGTCACGCCAAGAGAGAGCGCTGATTTATTTCCAGTCTTTGGTGGCTACACCAGGTTGTGCTAAACAGGTGGCAGCGCTGAAACCAGCTCCATGTTTAACTCACCAACTGTCCATCAGGCGTGAAGCAGCCAATATCGAATCCCATTATTCTTACTGTAGCTATCAGGGTTTAGCGTTCACACACCTACCTCCGTTATATAACTTACTGCTGCCGCCTTCCTTTGTCAAGACGACTCCTTTCAGCGGTTTTCAGGTCAGAAAAAAGGAACTGAAAACTGCTGAATGAGCTCTTAGAAGGATTAGGTCAAGGCTTTCCCAGGGCTTCTATTGTGTATGTGTGTGTGTGTGTGTGTGTTTGCCCGTGTGTTCAGTAAGTGTGCATGTTTACACACAACTGGTGCAAAGGTCACGTGTGAGATCCATCACACACCTGCAGCCCACAGCAGGATCTGAACCTGAGGGCCCCTGAGGGAATAATGTGTGTGTGAATATCATGGATTGTCTACAGGCCAAAAATCCAAAATGAAAAGAGAATCATTTTGTAAAATGTGTCCCGTCAGCTGTGCGTGCTGACGACCCACAGGCGGAACTGAAAAATGCCGGTTTTCTTTCGTGGAATCTGGTGAGTGGGTCTGTGTGTGTGTGTGTGTGTGTGGACGCCGCCTCACAGGACAAACATCAATCTGCTGTCAGCTTCATCTTCTCTTCCTCCTTCTCACCCCTGCTTTCTGTCACGAAGATTGATTTAAAATGGTAAACAGATGTAACAGTTTGATTTTTCTGTTGTCATACGGGTGGAACACACCACCGTGACAACTTCTAACGGCTCAGCCAACTCCCAGAAGATAGAAGTACAGGTACGTGCACATTAAACGAGCTACAACGTGTTAATTAAAGCCGTAGGAGGAGTTTGTTAAAGGGCAACATGTGCAAATCGCCAAAAATGAACACTAAATTCCAAATGGCCGACTTCCTCTTGGGTTTAGATCAAGGCACCAAGAGACTTTTTTTGGGGTCTAGATGCAACAGAGATGTGTCCCACATTTCATGCATTCAGGGCAAAGTAGTCCAACTTTTTTAGGGGTCCGGTGAGCCAAGTCATAAAATATGTACATTTCCAACACAAATATGTGCAAAGTTTAATGAGTTTTTTCGCATGTTGATTTATTTGAAGAAGAAGATCTAAACACAAGACAAACCTACAAGCAACAGAACAGAGGTGAGCTTGAATAAAGAAAGCTGTATTCAAAAATTACAAAAAACAAGAGGGTACAAACCAACGATGGGCCGGGAACACGAGGAACGGGACTGATGCGGGGATGCAGACAGGAACAGGAGACGCATGACGAACAGAACCGAACAGGCCAACTGAAAAACACAGGCTTCAATAGTGGCGACTAATCAACAAATGAAACACAGGTGAAGAGCAAAAAGCCGGGAAAAGGACAAAGGGAGGAAATGACAAGCAAAACATCACACAGGAGGACAGAACTTCAAAATAAAACAGGAAATAGCAAAACCAAAAAGTCAAACTGTAACAGAAGGAGAAGAAAAATACGTAGGCCCTAGTTTATGAGCCTCAGAGTTGTTTGCAGGCGTATTTTTTATATATATATTAACAAAGCTAGGCTAATTGTTTCACTGTGCTTCAAGTCTTTATGCTAAGCTAGGCTAACCACATCCTTCAACAGAAAGATGAGACTGATATCATTCAAAAACCTAAACCAGGGTCGATTTAATACCAGTGACTCTAAATAATAAGCAAATAATGACCGTAACTAACTTAGCAAGAAGATATAAAACTGATATTTCTACACAGCGAGTCATTGTGGTGAATTCTGACTCATCTGGGTTGGATAAGTCATATATTTGATATCTATGGCAGAGAGCTGAGGATAATATGTTGCCTTTTCCTTTGACTTGCTTCCGAGACAAATCCACTTGCCAGCCATACAGCGATCTTCTTGACATAAGATGGTGGTGCTCATTCCGCTTTTGTCCACAGGGGGCACCAGAATCAACAACAAAAAAAGAGAAGTTCTTTGCAGCAGCTTTAACATCTCACCGTCTAGAAGAAAGAAAGAACATAATTGCACAGTGGCTCAGAAAACGTTGATCTATTCCTTCAATTAACAGGTAATGAGTCTGAAATTATGCAGATGAAATCCCCAAATCCAACAGTGGGAAATGTGGACAAAGACTTTAAGGCTGACACTTTTCATTTAAAAGTTTAACGACTGTGTGAACATTTAAGTCTCACAGTGTGTGGGCGCAAGCCTAGTGCCTCAGAGAGATTTTAATAAAAAAAAAAAAAAAAAGAGAGACAGCAACCTGATGGACGTCACTATGTGCAGACTTTTGCAATCAACTGTGCCTCCGTGCTTAATACACAGGTCGGGTTTCAGAAGAGGTATGGAGCGGAATCAGCGCAATTAAATATGTATAAAGATATATATAATGCAACAGATGTGATTGAAAGTATTTGCATTTTTACGACAAAAGGCCCTCTGCTCTACGGTCTTGCATTTGACTAATGTTCAATTCTGGTGTCTTTTTATGGGAATATTAAGTTTGAAAAAAGAAATATGCAAAAAATGACGCTGGCACTACCTTATTTCAGTGCCGAGAAGTGCCGCAGGTCCTCGTTTCAGGTCTGCATACAGGCCCAAAAACCTTCTGTATGCAGCCATAGAGACGAAATGGAAGGAAAAAAGCCAAGTATTCACTGCTCCGCTCGGTCCCTCTCGATAAGCTTATTGCTCTGAGCACACAGTAATAACTGAAGGCTGAATAACTCAGAGGAAAATAACATTTTTATCATCTCGGATCTTCTCGCTTCTGGATTATGGTGGCAGGAACAAAATATGAAAATGTTCACAGCGACGTTCAGCAAGAAAATCAACCTGGAACAATAAAAAAAAAAAAACGAGGTGGACGAAAATAGCATTTTCAACAAGATGAAGACGACATCGTGCTCAGTGGAAACGATGCCTTTTGTAAATGTGTGTTAGTGTGCTAATTCTGTTATTATAGAGGCAGGAAAGTATTTTGATTAAACACCGTCGATGGAAAACTTGAGCCGTTAATGTACTCAGAGCGAGTTTGATGTTAACAGACTGGAGACCATCACTGCCCAAACGCCAAAATGAACCGCTGGAACGAGCCCACATCCGACCGTGGCTCCATTCAACTGAGCTACAGAGTGAGGACGTGTTGCAGAGGGGGGGATTCCAGCCTGCCTGAGAGTGTGTGTGTGTGTGTGTGTGTGTGTGTGTGTGTGAGAGAGAGAGAGAGAGGGTGTGTGTGTGTGTGCTACGAAGGGAATGGTGCAGTACTTATTTATGTGCTCGTTGCGGCATCTAGCTTCAGCAAAGGCTGCAGTCACTTTTTAGCCCACCCTCCCCAAATCACACACACACACACACACACACACACACACACACACACTAACACACAGTCCCTTGTTAGAGCACACGGTCATGCGATCGGCGCTGCACGCTGCCGCATGTGTCAGGGCTGAGCTCCTATAATCCACATTGATTCACGGTGCAGAGAGGAAACAGCTCCCAGGAGGGAAACTCTCTCAGGGCTGCTGTGTCCATCAGCTGATGTTTGCGTCTCCGAGTGCCTTTCCGACAGCTTCCTTGTTTCTAAAAGTGTTCGGTGTGAACACATCGACACACAGCCGGGCCGGAGGTTTAGGGATTTGGGTTTCTGGAGCGCAATAACTAAATCAGGGTGTGTGCTTTTCACAGAGAAGCGTCGGGGTTCATGGTTGGAGGAGTTCGGTGTGGCTGAACATCTGAGCAGGATCCAGCTGAACATCTGTGGAGATCACATTTCTGATCAATAATTTAATTCCGCTTCAACATCATCAACCAAAGACCTCAGTCACCGGTGGTGTAGCGGTGTCTTCGTGGGTGGTTATACCCTGAACTCCATCCGTATAGAAGTATTATTGGCAAAAATGAACTACATAGGATGGATGGATGGATGGATGGATGGATAAAAGGGTGGATGGATTAATGGATGGATGAGCCAGTCAATGGGTGGATGGATGCTTGGATGTATGGATGGATGCATAAAGTGGTGGACGATAGATTGGTTGATTAGTCTGTCGATGGACGGACGGACGGACGGACGGATGTTGAATAGGAAACAGACACAAACACATGTTGTTCGGCATCGAGCTGCAGTCGGTTTGTTTTTCTCGGAGACTCTGAAGGCTGTAAATATTCAACCGGCTCCTGACAGCCATTCACACAGAGACAAACAGCGAGAGGAGACGAGGGGGGAGGAGGCTATAAATCCAGAGTTTATGGTCTGTCCATGGACCAGTAAAACCCCTCAGAGCTGCAATATCAGTCAGCAGGTCAGAGAGAGAGAGAGAGAGAGAGAGAGAGAGGGAACCACAAAGGAGGATAGAGAGGCAGAGATGAAACAGGGAAAAGAGGTCAAACTGATGGAAACGAGGGGGAGGAGGAGCTGTGTGGTAGTATCTCCGTCTTACTGCGCTTCTTCCCGTCTGTGTGCGATTGTGTAACGATCCCGAAGACCCATTAGAGTTCAAGGTTCCAGGAGTAACGACATAACGCCAGAGATAAAAACATACGAGGGCTCGAGAGTTTGAAGCGAAAGTTCATTCCCGTGCTTGGCAACCGTTTCCAAAACCGTCTCCCGCCGCGGCCCACTCAGAAGCCGCTCTGGAGCTTTCCGCCGGGTCACGTGATCCTCTCCAGCAGATGGAGTTGGCGCAGATGTTGCTCAGAATAAGAGTGCTCAGGGAATATGAACATTTAAGTCATCTACATTTCGCCCAGAGGACGTTTGTGTGATACAATTTAAATCTCCGTGACGGCAACTGAATCCACCTCCTGCTGAGATTGTTTTCTGTCAAATGCTGCGTGAGAGTTTCCAACGCTAAGCAACAAATCCACCGTGCAGATACATATTCTGTGTATACTGTGTACACAATGTAAATGCTCACAATGATCAGTGATGTGTGAATATAACTAAGTACGTTTACTTAAAGGGTAACTCCACCAGTTCTCAACGTTAAAGTGTGTGTACAGGTCTTGTTGCTGCATGTGATCTGATAAATGGCCTCCACTGATGTCACTCAGTGGCTAAGTTGCATTGTGGGTAATGTAGGCGCCAGGTTTTAAAAAAGGAAGAAGAATGAGAGGAATAAAAACATATTAAATATTAAACAAGTGACATGAATGAATTAATAATTCAAGACAAATTGATTCTGATTTCATGATCAACATACCTGCCTACAACTGCTGTGTCTGCCAGCATTTGAGTCATGCGCCTAAACTAGACACCTCGCGTGCAGAGACGAAGCAAGGATGGATTCTGGATGGAGTTCCACTGAACGAGCCTGAATGAAACAAGAGCTGAAGGGGCCCTGAAGCCCAAGTCGTCGCGTGAAGTCACTACCTCAATAAGTCAAAAAGCAAAAGACCGTGAATCTGAACGAATCTCCAGCTGGTCATCCCAAAAAGGCACCAGAATTCAGGAAATCACATCTACCAAATTCTAAAATTCTGGGGGAGGACCCACTTTCCTACAAATAAGGTACGATATGCATCTGTGCCCAGGGGGATAGTAGCTCATAATGTCACTGTATTAATATAATTTATAATGTAAAATCATAGTGTGACATTTCTGTCAATAATTGTCAAGCACCGATGACTCCGCGGTGGTGGGAGGAGGCCCCCAAATCAAATTCTGCTTAGGGCCCCCAAAAGGCTTGAGCCGGCACTGATTACATTATTGAATTATCGTTGCTCGTGTGATACTAGTTCACTGTTTTAGTTTTTGGGGGAGATGATTTTAATATCATATAATGTTGGATATTTGAATCTACGAGCATGCAGCAGATTCTGTGTAACTTCTAAAAGCTGAGCTCTCACAATTTTGGACTATTTGTGAAGAAGAACTTGACGTTCTGACTTCTCCTCGCAATCACAGAAATTGTTTGGATGTTTAACTGCTTTATTCTGCAGCTGTCAGCCTGTGCTAGCTCTTGTAAAGAAAAAAGACAAAGTTGAGATAAAAAAAAAAAAAAGAGAGATAAAAGAGTCGCTCTTCTGCTGCTGTTCAGCCTCACAGGGAAGACGAGCCGCAACGAGTGGAGGGAAGAAGGGCGGACATCTTTAAATTCCACTGGGCTGCTGTGAGAAACTGATGTAACCGTGTGAATAATATATAAGTCATATAAGGGTTTGCTCTTATGGCTATGCATATTTGACCGAACCTGCTCTTTTTTTTTTCTTTTTTTTTTAGGGGCAGAGGAAGCACGCAGCACTCAACATGCAGTATGTATGTTCATATGAACACACACTTTTCCACTTTTAACCATCACGACTACAGCGACAGCATTTACTCCGACCTCATTCTAACCGTAAAATGTAACTCCGTTTTATGTTCTATATTTTTTTAATGTGGACAAATCCAAGTGAGAGGCCAGAACCAAAACTGATCTGATCTACTAACAAGTATTCAAAGCCTGATCTGTCTTAATCCTCTGTGCCATTGAGCCCCATTTTGTTCCCCAAAAAAAATGATCAACACTTTCTGACAGTGACGCTGTAGTTTATCCATCCTGCTGCTGTAAATACTGACTTGAGCTCCCCAAAAAAAGCTATTCTAAATATCTATTTCCTGCTTTTGGATCAATGTTTGCAAATAAAAAAAAAAGAAGAAGAAGAAGAAGAATGCAGTTACGGCTGTTTAAGGAAATTATTGAGCTTTTTTTTTTTTTAAATGTAAGCAGATTTTCAAAGATTTATGTCTGCAGTATAAACCGCAGTCAGTGTAGGGAAGTGAGGAGATATCGAGCAGGGCGGACCGAAGTGGAGCCACGAGGTTTGATTTGGCCTGCCAGATGTTTCTAGCAGTAAAAAAAAAAAAAAAAAAAACAGTTTATGCTGTTTGATTTTTGTGCAGAGAGTCAGTCAATTAAGGGAACGTTGGATCTTAGTACTACAGAAGCCCTGAGAGGCAAGTGAGAACATTTCTTTTAAGGAACTGAGAAAGATTATTCGCCTGTTCTCAAGTCGTAAACGCAGGATCCACATTTTGTCACGATGACGCAGTCACACGGAGGCGTCTCGAGTGATCACTGTAACGTTTGCCGAATTAACAAGACAACTCAAATGGTTAAGAATGTGCTGTAGACAGTGCTCGTGGAGTTTATAATGTTTCTCCTACTCAACAAGTCTCTAAATCAAGCGTTTTTTTAAGGGAGCCTGGTGACTTTCTTGAGCACCAACATCTTATAGGTCAGAGCAGCCACATCAGCTACAGTCGACAACAGCAAGGAGACGCCCCTTAAAAGGAGATTGCTCAATTTTGTGAGTTGCTGAGTTAGGAAAAATTGAAGAAATCAATCAATGTGAAATTCTTAATTATTAGAGCCTTCGTTTTAGGAGGTGCTGCAGCCCCTAGGTCCCCTAATCTCTGCTTAAATACATCCTTAATGCATCTTCGGAGGTGTTCTTACCTGTAATGTAAATCTGACCCCGGCCTCAGACTCACAATGTGAAAATAAACCGTACCATAAGGTGGAAATGAGTCTAATGTTAACCTGCAGGCAGCTCTTTTCTTCTCTGCCTGTTGTTGGTGCATTACTGTGTTTATTGCCACACTGCTGCCACCTGTAGGTCAGAGGAATAATGAAACACAACTGGCATCACCTGCGAGTTTCTCCTGAGGAGGCTCAGCAGAAGACGTCAGACTAAGAACAGGGTGGGAATAATCTTTGTCCGTTGTGTGTGTGTGTGTGTGTGTGTGTGTGTCCCAATAAAAGTAAAAGCTTCCAGTGTGCTCTGTGGATCATCCAGAGCAACAGGGACACTCTCGCCGCTGAATTTCAGCGGCAGCTCGGCGTGGATGTGACTGCACTCAGCCCGGCTGCAGCGGCGGCAGCAGAGGGATCCCCTGTTAAGATGCTGCCTGTAATTATTGGATTATTGAAGAGTGGAGGAGCTGGAGGCCAACCTGAGCCTTTCACACTCATGATCACAATCTCAATACCCTCCTCACTCTGCTGCCATCCATCCTGCAGCTCCCCCTCCTCCTCCTCCTCCTCCTCCTCCTCTGCTCCTCAGACTGCTGAGTGGAGGAGGCAGTGCTGCTGGGAATCCCACAGTCATACATTATATAACCAGCTCTGTGCTGCAGTCATGGTGCTCAAGCTGTGACACTGATTAACTGGTGGCTGTTCTTCTAAATCTAGCAGATCAACCTCCACATGGAAAAATTAATCTTTTTTTTTTTTTTTTTCTTTTCCATCCACTTGAAGGTACACTCTCTGATTTAGTTACGGCACACAATTTCTCTAAAATGTCCCGTCAGCTAGGCGTTAAGACATCCGTCAGTATCTGGAATAATCAGGCCGCCATCGCACAGCGATTGGCCAGGTGTGTGCGGAGGCGTGAAGACAGGCGAGTTTAGAAGTTCTCCATCTTTTCCTGCGAGGGAACGCAACGCCGCGACAGTCTTAAAGGAGAAGTGCGATGAATAAATCGATGTTACATCGTTACCGATGAGTTTTGTTGTCTGACAACAGAAGCAGAAAACTATATAAGATAGAACAAGTCGTGTTCCTGAACTGTATTCAATCCGGGGAGTCGACCGATGGCTTGTTCGTGGCCGATATCGATTATTAGAAATCAAAAAGTCAGATATTCATTTGCAATTTTCGGTGTCAAAAAGTACAATTTACTCAAGTACTGTTCTTTCAGTGTTTCCATTTTCTGCTACTTTTATACTTCGTCTTCGATACGTCCATGATACATTCAGTGTTTATAGGGTTTTTATTGTGACGTGCTACCCATCAGATAGTGTTTGTGGGCGGGACATTGTGTGAGAGGATGTTGCATCAGAGCCACTGTAAGCACATTTTTAAAATTATTTATTCTATCTGCAGTCTGACAGAAGAATCTCAGATACTGACAGTTGGAAAATGCTGAATATCGGCCCCGATCTGAGTGCACCAGGACGGGATGAGCGGAGGTTTCATGGGACGCCTGCCTCCCTCGCTTTCCTCCTCTCTCTCTTAACTAGCTTCGCTGAACATCATTAAAAATTGATTCCGAGTCAATTGCCAGTAAAAGCGGCCGTTTACTGTATAGACTGCAGATTCATGCTTCAGAAACTAAACCTGCTCCAGTCAAACAAAAAAAAATAGGCCTTGCAGTCCAGCGGACGGAGACGTACATCAGGGCGTATTTTCCGAGAACCACCGCCCAAACCCAGCGTTGACCACAGGAAGCGACAGAAGCACGTTCCTCTGAAGCTCCTGTCGACTGATCAACAGTAGGAGAATCGATTAATGCTGCGAGTGGTTTGAGAGCATGTTCCAGAAAACATGAAAAGCCGCCGTCAGATCTCTAAAAACAAAGCGGTTATCGATTGTGATTGTGAGCCGAATGAACAAGTGAAATTTAAGTGCTTTTGTCCTCCTCGACTTTGAGAAATTTGAGACGCGCTCACGTTATTTGGAACGTGCTCACTGTTGTTTTTTTTTACTCCACTGAGAATCCCATTGTTTAACCTCCTTTTTCCAATTTAGTTCAACTGTCATTATAACGAGATTGATTATTTGATTCCATTTGTTTGGTGATTAAAATACACTTGTTACACGGGTTACAGTCATCATGGACACAAACACAATAAAGACCACAGATCCACTCACATTAAAGACACATGAGAGCGGAGTGACTCAGAGGACAGAGGGCTTGTTGTCAGGAAACAACAGCTGATCAATAGTTGGTGTTCCAGCTGATTACTCAATTGCATTGATTAGGCTAATAATGTCACCGGCCCAAACTGTTTGTGAGACAGAATGTCAATAAATATTAACCATGGATGTATTATAAGCATTATCGGCTACTCGTGTTATTACAATGAAAAATTCCACACAGCCCAAAAAGCATTTTTCCCGCCAACTATATATGTTCACTACTTTACTCAGTACTAATATTCTGAATATGGCAATAATCAGAATTTAATTGGGTGATGTAAGTAGGATATTTTGTTTTGATATTCCAAATTAAGCCTTATTCTGAATGTGGCGTTTTCTCAGTGAGACGTGGGAGTGTTACAGAATATTTGTCTAAATTTGGGGGGTTTTTTTACGACACAGGGCCTCTTGCAGGTCTCAGGTCAGCTGTGTTGCGTCGCCGTGCACAAGAGAAACTCCCACATTTTCGTCCCCAAGGAGATACAGACCCGTGTTTTAAAGATTATCATCTCTCCGTGCATGCCGTCGTAAACAGAAAGCAGGTTGTGCACAGTACTCAGGTCAGTTTCTTAGGCACAGAAAATACTATGCTTCCTGGTTAATTTGTCAATTTGTTTAACTTTCCCATCATTGTGTACTCAATCAATGTCGATTGGTGTCTTTATAAGTATAACATTGACGATACAACATCCATTCCATCAGCATACCAACTCAAATATTCCAACACTATAACACATTCACCAGTGATGCTGCACCGTCGTTTCCAACAATCTCAGTTTCTGCCTGTCCAGACATTAAAAACTGAAAACAGAGTGTCTGAAGATCATCACCCTGGAAGGAGTTTTCCAAAATGTCAGCTTTCAGTGATCCTTAAAATGCTGTTTTGTGTGTGCTGAGGCCAAAACCCAAAGAAAGGCCTCAGGGACCAAATGACCCAAACCACTGAAGGGAAAGACTTTGATGGTGCTGACAGTTGTGTTTCTGAAACTTTGGACACAGACGTTTTCCCTGCTTCAAGTCGTAATGCTTCAGGTAACTGCTGCACGTCAGAAATGTGTTTTGCTTCTTCTTTCCACAGTTGAATGTTTGAGTTCAATGTTTGTTACTCTAAAATCAGATTTTTAAGAGGCGAGCACGATTTGTGAAGTCAAAAATAGTTTAGGCGCCAAATCCCGGTCCGGCGTTCAGCAAACCTGCAGCCTCCAGAGCACAAACGCTAATACGAATTTAACAGCGAAAGCAGGGGACATCTTGTGTTCGCAGCGAAACCTGTGAAATGAAAACTGTTTATATTCATGTATTCTGGAATTTCCTAACGAGGGAGAAGGAGTAGGCGCCTTTTTAATGCGGTAGCTTCTATTCAGTGCACGATCCGCGTCAGACACTTTTTGGAGAGGAGATGTTATCTGAGAAAGGGTATTTCCCAAAAAGTTCCTCGTCGGTCAAACATGGAGAGAGAGAGAGAGAGAGAGAGAGAGAGAGAGCAGCCCCGACTGACTCCACAGAAAGCATCTGACAGCGAGCATCACAACACTTTATCATCATTTCAGCTTCATCACCACATGGAGGAGGTGGTGTTTTTTTTTTTCGCCACCGAGGCGCTGGCTGAGTGCCGAGGCTCAGCGAGCAGCAGGCAGCAGACAGGACGCAGAGAAGAGGAAGGGGTTAATGCATAGGAGGCTGCGCGGTGTGGGAGTGAGGTCACGGCTATAATCAATACCAAACAGTTGGAGAAAGTTAGAAAGTAGAGGCAGACGCGGAGGGGGCAGGTAGAGAGGGGGTGGGAGACGGTAAAGCTCAGCTGATTTGAATTCTATTCATAATTCTCTGCTGGGAGGCTGGTTAGCTGAAGGCGGCGGATGATGAGAGATGGAATGAAAGAGGGGGAGAAGGTGTGGGAGGAAGAGAGAGAGAGACAAAGGGAAGGACAGGACGGGATGGAGTGGTGAGTCTCTGAGGGGGAGGGAAACCGGGAATTAAATACAGCTCGGCTTCAAACAGAAAAGGTAGAGAGACAGACGGGGTGAGTGAAGGACAGACGGAGAGAGAGAGGGAGAGAGGGAGGGAGAGAGAGAGAGGGAGAGGGAGAGGGAGGGAGAGAGAGAGGGAGAGAGAAAAGGAGAGAGAAATGCAACATGTTGAAAGATTTCATTTGGGCTAATTATGATTCATTCAGAATATATCTGTTCAAAGACGGCCAGGTC
>OMLP01045936.1:0-10094 GCA_900302685.1 Spondyliosoma cantharus
CAAGAGGAATGTGAGCCGGTGGTGCTCTGAGCGGGGACTAGGCATGAAAGATTTCTGCCCAGACAGACGACTGGAAGGCGGTCAAAATCGCTGCGGCAAAATCTGGACACAGTGACTTCCGGATCATTAAATATTTGTCCAGTTTAAATTTGTCTTCCAGATTTTGCCGTGGCGCAGGACATCCCACTTGACCTCCTGGCTGTTATAAACTCTGAATATTCAGATAAAGACATGACATTGACATTGCCTCCTGAACTACGCTGGTCTAAGGATCAGATCAAGTGTTTTCGCGGCATAACACAGTGCCTTCCGGGACATTAAAAAGACGTACGGCAAAATCTGGAATGAAAAACGGCACTGTTATTTCATTCCCGATTCCCATTCATGAACAAAGTATCTAATATCAGTCAACTAGTCGTTTTCCGTTTTTCGGTTTCCGATTTTAAAACGAATAACGGGATACGAGTCATTTTCCGTTTTTCGTTCTCTTATTTTCAAGCGAAAAATGGGAAACGACTTGTTATCCGTTTTATACAATACGCTTTATACAAACAATACTCTGGTATCCTTTTCCGTCCAATTTACTTATTTTTTGTCTGTTTCTTTTATTGCGGTTTGTGGTTATTTTATGCACTAGTGTTTAAACAATCTGTGTGGCATGTAAATATTATTACTTTAGAATTCCCCCTTAAGTAAGCAATGTAATACCTGATGCTAGGTTAAAGCCCACCTACATTTGTTTTTGCTCTAAGTGTCATGTGCTGAATATAATTCCTATTTTTTTCTTTTTTTCTTCTTTTCTTTATCCTGACAACTTCATTAGCCATATGTTTAAATAGTGATGTTATTACTTTTGCACAAAATGGTTGGGAGTACCTCGAGCGAAAATAGAGCTAATCAGGACGCACTCCCGGAAGAACAGGGGAGATATGGTGAGCCTGCAGTTTTCCTCAGTGGTCGTCACTCCTTCTCTAACATCCGGAGCCTTCTTAATGTCATATATTCTCCTGCATCCGGGGGGTACCAGAAGTGGTTATCTCCCTGGATGCAGAGAAGGCTTTGGACAGAGTGGAGTGGGCGTATTTATTCGAATGTCTGCAGGCCTTTGGTTTCGGACCAACTTTTATTGCCTGGATAAAATCCCATCAATTGTCATGAATGGGAAGCGATCTGAATTTTTTTATTATCAAGAGGGACAAGTCAAGGGTGCCCACTAAGTCCACTTTTGTTTGCATTCGCCATTGAGTCTCTGTCTATCAAGCTAAAATCATCCCTGGAAATAATTGGAATTTCTAGATGGGGGAGGGAACACAAGGTGGCTTTATATGCCGACGACTTACTGTGTGTGTGTCTGATCCGGTGCGGTGTTTTCCCACATAGTCCAGGTGTTGCATAGATTTGGTATCTTTTCGGGATATAAGACTAACCTTACGAAAAGCGAGTGCTTCCCAGTGAACAACTTAGCTCTTCCACAAAAGGACCTGCCATTCCCTCTGTCTAAATCTGGCTTTAGATATTTAGGAATTAATATTACATGGACCTTCCCTAAACTATACAAAGATAACTTCATACCCGTCATTGATAAAATGAGAAACGATTTACAGAATTGGAGGTCCATTAATCTCTCACTGGCTGGAAAGATCAACTGTATTAAAATGAACGTGTTACCCCGATTCCTCTATCTTTTTCAATGTCACCCTATATTTCTCCCAAAATCCTTTTTTCAGTCCATTGATAAAATTATATCATCATTCATTTGGGTGGTAAAGCCCCGAGAATACACTAACCCCTGAGTGCACCTGATTGTTGCGATGTCATTGGGTGCACGTTGGTTCTGGTAAGCTATATAATAGGCTTCCTCCAAACGGCTGTCATGACAAAAGATTGGCAGATGAAAAAAATCCTGAACGCATGGATACGTATGCATCCCAACTTTGTAAAAGACTCCATGCTGATTGAAAAAACGGAGTTTACATTGCTGGTAGAGAGAAAAAAGAAAGCAGAGAGAAACAGAAAAGAGAGACAATTGTGTGCATTAGGGAGGACGGTTTGTAACACTATGTAATGTAGGCAAACTCTCAAAGAAAAGACAGGGAGTTGATTTTTGAGATTCTAGATCGTCATTGATAGTGTTTACCTGCTCTATATGTTATAGTAAATATCATTTATTCCATCTGTTTTCCTGCAGAATCCGTGTGACTGTTAATGGAGAGTTTCTGCACTATATCTACCCCTTCCAGTTTCTGGATTCACCTGAGTGGGACTCTCTCAGACCTTCAGAGGAGGGTGTATTCCAGGTTCATTTGAGCTCATGTGCATGTATAAGAAAACACTTTTTGATCATCAGTGACTCAATTCACTAAAGCCTGTGTCAGCAGGGTCAAGCTGTTATCCTGCAACCCTAGTTTTAGGTTCACAAATCTTCATGAGCCCAACAAGCGTGTTTATGGAACATAAAGTGCAGTTAAAGGATGAGACTCACTCACTCCTGTCAACAATAACTGTGTATCCATAGCCTGATCTAGCTTATTTCTTAGTGCCATAACCCTTTTATAGATCTTTTTCCTGCTGTGACACATTATAAGGCCTGTTGTGAAAAAGATGTGTTGTTGACAAAAACAATAGAAATACATCAGTGTACATACACATCAAAACTACAGTGGAATTACTGAAAACTATGTCTGTGATTGTGTGTTGTTTACCAACAAAACTGTCAAATTAGGTTATTATGTACAAAAAAAATCCCACTGATGACTCATGAGTATCAGTTTTAGAACATGAGAACAAAGGGAATCTTCGTCCTAAGTTTGATCTTGGCTTGAACCTGTTCCTAGGCAAAACTGTAAGATTAGACCCAGGTTGTAATGAAGTGAAATCATCCTTTAACTAACATGTATGAATGTCAGCTTGTGTCCTGTCAGCACCACCTCTTTGTGATCATTTATTCTTTCTCGTTCTTTCCTCACAGGTGACCCTGCGTGCTGATAACCCCTGCCGGTACGTGGCATGGAGGAGGAAGAAACTCTATCTGCTTTTTGCCAAGCATCGTTACATAGCCAAGATCTTTGCCCTGGTTGTGCGCAATGACATCGCAGAGAAGCTGTACTCCCTCAACGACAAGGCTTTTGACAGCTCCGGGCACCGCTATGATCTCCGCTTACCAAGTTACTGTCACATGCCAGGGACTGAATTAGAAAAAACAGATGCCTTCCTGCAAGTGCCAGTGCAGGGTGAAAGGACTGCCTGACACACACACACACACACACGCACACACACACGCACACACACACACACACACCACTTAAACACTCGAGCGACTCACTGCATGGAGGACTGGGTGTTAGCTGCTGTAGGTGGGCAAAGCAGAGTGTTATCTGTACCATGTAGGGTGAGGGGGTGTCAAACTGTTAAATTTAACCCCATAGTCATCAGATCTCAATAATGCAAAGGTAGATGGAGCTGGCAGCCTTGTCAACAAGTCTGTTGTGCCAGATCAAGAGGATACTCTTGAGGGATTGCTTCAGCACATGAGACCAGGCTCAGGTAGCTCAGGCTCAGGTAGCAGAAAGAGTTAGGTAAACTTTTTACATGTTGGGCAGACTGACACTGAAGGACACCATCAGTTTTAAGCTCAGTTCACTATAAACTTTGTTTTCACTTCACTCTATTTTTTGACCACCGGGCACAAAATCTCCCAGGAAATGAAAGCTGACTGGAGGTCCATTCAGGTTGGCAGCCTGTCTTATGTCTATCTGCTTTCCTGTCTACATTACAGACTAAATGAACAAATGAACTCATGTGTTGCCCTCTGTTGTTGGTAGTTACTAAACTACAGAAAACAGAAAGGGATCCAGTTGTCTTTGCGGCAGCAGTGCCGACAGTAATATTGCTTGAAAACACTAGGGGTCGAAAGGTTGTCCATATCTACCTTAGCCTTTTTGTCATTTGTTGAATACATACTCAACAGATATTTGTGATTTTCAGGGGAATTGGTGCCGAAATTATTTCTCGACATGTAACAGATGTGGTCTATGAGCAAAGTTGGTCTTTGTTTACGCAAATCCAGTTAAGTATTAGAAATAGATGAGTTGCCAATACTGCAGTGACATCTCGTTACTTTTACTTTCTGTGTAATGTTACTTTTGACAACTCTGTCTAGAAAATCAAGAAGAATCTCTCCAGCAGTCATACAGTGACAAATTTTGGAAAGTTTGGAACAAAACTGAAAGTAAAAACCACAAGCTTTAAGTTCATGAGAAGTGCCACTGTCTGAGACCATAGCCAACACATTACATTGATTCCCTGGGACTCATTTTGAATTTATTATTGATTTATTAATATTATTATGAATGTAATTTCGGCCTGTTATGGAGTTGGTACTTCGTCATAGCCAGGCCATACATGGAATAATCTTGAATACGTACCGTAGTATATGACACAGTCCTTCATCAGTTGAAATGTGGTGGATGGTCAAGTTTGTTCTCTATTTGTCTATTATCTATACATCATAACCAATGTTTAATATGTAAAATATGATAATGTTGAGATTGACGTCCATATATGGTATCTTAATCAGCAACTGGGGGCCACTGTCTAACGTCTTTAACGCAACCAGTGATCTGGCAGTAATTGCGGCAACACAAGTTGGCAGAACCACCCAATAAAATTTGAAACATGCTGAAGTGCAGAGTCAGTAAGTTGTTTTTATGTCATTCATGTGAACCAACAGGAAGTTGGACAGCTCTGGCAGAGAGAGTCTTTAATATGGATGCTCTGTTCTTGCTTTATCCAAATGAAAGGGACGCCGTCTTGGAAAGTGGAACCCTTTTCTCCTCATACACTCATGGTGCACAGTCACTGTGACACAATGTTAAAATTAAAATCCATTTTTCCAAAATGTTGAACTTCTCCATTAAGCTGGTAGTTTGGTGAATATTTTGGTGACTCATTGTTATGGTTGTACCCAACTAAAACATATTCCAAGTGAAATATGGACTAGCTGCTCTTGACTGTGTATTCACAGGCAACCTTTTGTAGCTGTCCAATCTCATCCAAACACTGGCTTCTGCCCAGGGCTGTACACGTTATAGTGAACTAAGACAGCAACTGTAATGTCATTCATGAGCTTTATTTATATAGCACCACCGACCCTTTGATTTGTAGATGACCGCTCTACCTCCTGAGCCTCAGCCACCGGGAATTTCTTGAATTACCACTTACTGTCCAGTCAGTCAGTGTCTGAGCACTTTGTAGGCAATTAACCAGGTGAAAAAACAATTAGGAAAACTTGTATTAAAAGTGCCTGATTTGTTAATTTGACTCTCTGTGGTTCTAATCACGTACTGAAGCAGAACAGATGAAACCCCAGCGGTAGATCTTCAGTCAACTCAACATCCATTTAAACTCCACACAGTGCAGAACTTTGACTGATGTCATTCCTCCCTGTGTCTTCTGATTGGACTATTGATTAAGATCATTGTGCACACGTCCACATAAAGGCTTGAATTTATTTGAGAAAAGTTGGTTACAGTCTGTGTGTTTATAGACTTATGACACTTCAGATTGTGCTGTAAAGGTGAAACTGAACCTAAAGACAAACAGCTGTGCTGAGCAATTTTGTTTACAGCCAAAAAAGCTTATCCAGTCCCCAACCAGGAAGCAACCACTGTGGTTGACAAAATCGACTCATGGGTTCACTGAAAGGGACTTATTTGTATGTATGCATACATTATGAATGTATAAAGTGAAATAAACAGGTGGCTGCAGATGTCTTAACTGTGATGTGTATTGTTGACAGAATAGATCGGTTATTCAATCTATTGTGAATGTAATAGTGCGCAAATGTAAATGTGGATGTAAACAGAGTTATTGTGTCGATATTATACTGTAGAAATAAATGATACTTTATATTACTGTGTAGATTTTGTGATGGTTGCATTTAATATTCAGTGAATTGGCCACAGTAGTTTAAACACAATCAACTTTTTGAACATCAATTTACACAAAATACACATGACTATATGATGACATACAATATATCCTTACATAAAAGAGAAAAAAGTTCAAAGAAAAAAATGAAACTAGATCTAGTAATTCCTCATATTGTGCTCTGCTACTTAGTGGTTTGCAGCAATGATCTTTCCAAAAGGGAATTTTGCTAACACAATTCTTTGGTCGATTCTTACTATGTAGTATTTGTAACCCTAATTGCATCCTAATGCCAGACTGTTAGCAGAAGAAGTTGTGTGTTCTGATTATTTAACCGTCAGCATGTCAACATTCATGTTGCACAAAAATAAACGCAGCAGCCGATTTTCCATGACATTTGTCATTTCCGCTGTCTTTTCTTCCAATAAGCAAGGAGGAGTGGTTTTCCCAAAAAGCAAATTACATGGCAACTGCTGGAAGAGTCTCTATATTTTTCTGTTTACTGTTTATGTCATAACATATCTTTTACTTTTGGTTCAGACATCCAAAATCTAGTTAAAAAAGTCAAATGTCTTCACTTTCAAGGGTTAGTCAATTGCATTTCCATAGTCATATAGTGTATATATAGGCTGTATCATGTTTGTACACTTTTGGAAGGATCGTTTCACAGCTGGTGTTTCCTCTGACCGGACTAATGATCACCACGAAGATCTGGTACCTCTGAGTAACTGGAGGTGCTTCCATCTGACAGAAAAGTGTATACAAGATGAATACTGTGCTAAAACACATTTCCTGCATTTCTACATAGTCAACTCAAGAAAGGTGCTAGCAGCGTAAAGTCCTGAGAGGCGGCTCCACAAGTCCACCACGTTTTTTTTTCTTTTTGAAACACCAACCACGAGCCCTGCTTGTGAAGCATTTAACACCACTTACCTGCCTTTCCTTCCTCTCCTGGCTTTTCTCAGTTGTACTGAGCAGCATCTGCTCTCTACACTTCTGAGGGGACTGTAGCTGTGGTGTGCTGTTTCTGTTTGATTTAGCAATTTCCTTAGGCTTTTTATATCTTGCGCCACTGTTACGCAGTGAGGTCACTGGTGGCAACGGGCTAGAGTTGGGACACATGAAACGTGGGATGAACAGGTAGAGATGCGGGTAGTCTGAGATGGACGGCAGAGGGGTTGATGACCCTATCCACCTCGAAGGGTCCAACAAAATGCGGAGCCAGCTCGCGGAAGGTAACGCGACAAGAGCCAAACCTTCTGTCCAGGTTGATAATGGGGGGCCGGCAGACGGTGACGATATGCCACCCACTGACTTCCCCGGAAGTAGCAAGTGATGGCATCAAGGGCAGACCTCTACACCTCCTTGCAGCGGGCGACATGGACCTGGATGGAAGGCACATCGACCTTGCCTTCCTGAGCGGAGAGAAGTGGTGTTTGAAAACCGTTGGCGGCCATGAAGGGGGTCATACCTGTACCAGAGCTGGTGAGTGAATTATGGGCATATTCCACCCAGGAGAGAAAGGATGACCAGGAAGTGGGATGACGGGCTGTGGCGCAGCGAAGGGTGGTCTCAAGGTCCTGATTGGACTCTATTTGATTGTGGATGATAGCCAGAAGTGAGACTGGAGGTGGCGGCAACCTGCCAGACCTGGGATGCGAACATGGGTCCGAGACAATGTCAGAGGGGATCCCGTGGAGCCAGAAAACATGGAAGGTTAGGAGGTCGGCGGTCTCAGATGTGGATGGGAGCTTAAGCAGGGGGATATAGTGAACTATCTTAGAGAAGCGATACACAATCGTGAGGATGGTGGAGCGCCCATCAGACAGTGGGAGATCGGTGACAAAGTCCACAGCGATATGCGACCATGCACGACTGGAAATAGGCAGAGGTCTGAGAAGACCCGCAGGAGGGCAATGAGAAGCCTTGCTTCGGGCACACAGTACGCAGGCTGCCACAAACTCACTCACGTCCCTTGCTTGGCCGGGCCAATCAGCGTACCAGGTCACTGGGAATTCTCCCAGTTCTCGTGATGGCCAGTCCAGGCCTGATGTTCCTTTTTAAGTTTTCATGTTACACTTTACAGGCAGCCAGAGTTAACAACAGGAACATTTGGTGGTACCTACCTCATCTTTAATTAGTATTTGGATAATACTGACATAATTCCTGCCAGGCAGGCTACAGACTCCATGGGAAAGTAATTACAATTAAAGTTCTTGTCACCATGCTCTTTTTTATGTTGAACTACTAATAAGTCCAGGTGTTAAATAAATAATGCACACTACACTTGCAGGTAGTGGACAGGTAATTATGGGTTAATCCTCTGTCAAGGATGTTACATTGAAATCTGGAAACAGTGTTGGAGGCCTAGCTACGTTCATTCCTATGAAAGCTGCTCAGTGCCGCATGAAGCCAAAAAAGCTTGACTTCCCGAGTATAAAATCACTTTTTTGCAGTCCATAGATCGATGCACTCGAGATGATTTAATTGTGCACCAATTCTAGACTTTCCCAATTTTATTGGACCGAATGGCTCAAATGATGACAGTGAAGTAATTTCTTAGGGGTTTCGATGCCCCAAAAAATGCACCAACTGTTTTATAGACGCTTCTTTTACCATGTAAGCTTATAGAAAAAAGTCCCTTGGGCCAAAGTGCATCATGGGACATTGTAATTACATCTTTGGCCACTCCAAAAGTCGGTTTCAGATCCTGGCACTCTTCCTTGCTTGCAAGTGTTTGGGCTCTGATCAGCAGAAGTGACCTCCGTTATCGGTGTTTATTTCACCTTACTGTAATGTTGACTGCTGACTAGAGCTGGATGGGAAACATACTTTATTTCCTGGAGACATCACAGAGAGGAGAGAAGAGAAGAGGGAGAATCACAGTCTCTGATGAGTGCTGGATATGAAGAGTTGACCTAAACACAGGCTCCTCTTGGTTGCCCTTGCTGGCTAACGTTATCTAAAAGCTAATGTCTAAAGCAACCTGGCTGTTTGTGGCGAATTAACACATATGAGTCGACCCTGCAGTCAAACTCACTTTGCTGTTGGTTAATACAACATTTAACCTCCAGAGCTGATGAAAATCTTTGTGACGTGGCTGAGTCACACATGTTCACACGTGAGGCAGTTCTGTAGTTTAAAATGCAGTCTGGTTCGCTGACTTCTCTTTTCTGCATTTTAATGCAGAATTTAAAAATACGTCTCTCTTAATTTTACACAACAATCAGATCAGTCCATAAATGTAACTAGAAAAATTGCATTTCCTGCGAAAATACAGTGTGAATGCTAATGCCTGAAGTGATTTCGGAAATCTGCTTAATGGACTGGAAAATACTTGCTAGAAATGCATAAAACTATAAGAATGAACAGGCAAGAATTTGCAGAAAGAGCTGAATTTTGCAAAAGCTGAAGAGGTTAAAAGGGTGAAAAGTAATAGGCTGAATAGGCTTAAAAAGTTGAACATTTTGATAGCTGAACATGAAGCTGAATATTTGAAGGAGCTGAAAAGGCAGATAGATGAATATCTGAAAAAGCTGAAAAGACTCAAAGGCTGAAGAGTAAGAGGGCTGGAATGGTTTCTGTAGCACAGAATTTGTAGGAGAAGAAAGGTGCCAAAAAACGTACGGAAGCTGGAATAACTTTAACTAGACAATTCCCCTGCGGGAAATCGCGAGAGTGGGCTGTGCAGTTTTGCCCCGTGACTATGAAAAATATGAAAGCTACAAAAAAGTTGAAGGCCATGGCAATGTTGATACTTGAGACTTGTATCTACATTTTAAAGTTCGAATGGTTTCTCTCGGTCAAAGTATGGCAGAGACGTCGATGTTTGAATTATTATTTTCGATCTTTTCACCTGATCTCATTCACCTTCAATGGAAAAAGTAGAAGCACATCGAGCGTGTGACCGAGACGCACGTTTTAATGTATAATTTGTCTGAGTGCGCTCAAAGGTGAAGTAGAAATTAAGTGCCAAATGTTTTATCATGGAATGATAGAGAGAGCCTAGAGACAGACAGAGAGAGAGAGAGAGAGAGAGAGAGAGACTGTAGGATTTGATTTTTGATTTTGAATCAACTGTATTTTTTGTTCTTTTTTCAAAAAATCATCTGAACATAACAGATTTAAACATCATTCTTACTCCTCAGAGTAAATAAATAAATGAA
>OMLP01045938.1:0-17319 GCA_900302685.1 Spondyliosoma cantharus
TCGCCGCGGTTTGATAGTATTTACAGTTGCCTACGAGTATGGTGAAGTCAGCTGGAAACTGGCTAACTAGTTAGCTCCGCTTCGGTCCGCTATGCAATGGCATTTGAAGCGAGTTTAATGTTAAAAATATTACAATGGAGCTTGGTTGTCACAGTAAAAAGTCTGGAAACATGTCCAGACTGGAGACAGAGACGATGCAAACAGTGTCCAAGAGTTTGGAGACTGTGTTGCAGACGAACACAGCTTTCACTAGCTGTTAGCCATTAGCTACATGGTAGTACATATACGAACAAACTAACATTATTCAGACACACTAACCATTCTGAAACGTCCTGCTGCAGCCGCAGAGTCTGTGTTTCTTCAGGAGCCTCTCCTTCTGGGTCCGATCCTGGGTCAAACTTGTACGGTTGAAAGAAAGCATCTCCGCTAGCCATAGTGATACATCCACCGTAAACATGCTAGTGTAAGAGGAATCGTCTCCCTGAGGGACGTGAAGCACGCAAGGCCATTGGCCAAGGCTCTCCAGCTCATTAGCATTTAAAGGTGCAGGCACAGAAACAGCCTGCTCTCAGAAGAGCTCAGCAGAGCTCATTTGAGCCACTTTTAGACAGCTGAAATTCAGGACCATGGATGGGTTTGGGGCAATTCATATCAAATACAGTGTTGTTGGACCTTTGATAGCTGTGTGAAATTGATGAAAAACAGTATAATATGAGACCTTTAACTGTTGATCTACCCTAGACAATTTTATTTACAATGAATATTGCTAGCATAATGTTAGCTTTCTGGCTAACAGCTGAGCTGAAGGGGTTCAATGAGTTGAGGGGACTAGTTTACTACTTGTGAATGTTTGTGTATTAAAAGGTGCAACATATAAGAATCGGCCACCTGTCTAATTCATTCTCAGTTAATGAGGAGCAGCATATCACCAGAGTAGCTTCTAACTGCCTTTAGCTAGCTTCCATTAGCTAGTTAGCTTAGTTAGCCAAGCAGCTCGCGGCCCAGATTGGGAGCTTGGGTACCAGATGTGTGATAGGATGCTGTGGAAAACATAAATGAAGTAGAATGTAATAATTTACAAATACTTTTTTTGACCTATGCACAATTGAAAACAGACAATATATTAAATGTTTCATTGATTTTTGTCAATGTATGCTTATTCTGAATCGGATACCAGCAACACTTTTCAAATTAGTTGGGACAGGGACAACGAAAGACTGAGAAAGTTGTGGAATTATCCACAAGCACCTGTTTAGAACTTTCCACAGGTACACAGGTTCATTGACGACAGATGATAGTATCATGATCGGTTTACGAAAGGGGCACCCTTGAAAGGCTCAGTCATTCCCAAGCAAGGATGGGACGAGGTTCACCACTTTGTGCAACACATGATTTTATAAAGTTCATTAGCAAATGATTGCATTCCGTCTTTATTTACCTTTTGCACAGCATCCTAGCTTTGTTCAAATCAAAGTTGTATGGTACATGGAGACTGCCTTTGCAGTATGTGCTCTCTGCATACTTCAGAGATAAATCATGAACAGGCTCATAAAAAAAACAACAATACAAACCAAGACAGCACATGACCTTGCAGTAACACAGCAATGTAACTATATGCTACATTTTCAAACCACCCTCAAGGCATTATAGCCTATTGATCTCACACAGAAAGTTTAACTAACTGTGTAAGCATTCGCTGTTCTTTTCTTTTCTGCTTTGCAACCGATGAGGAACTAGTTTACAGTCTTCTTGGAAACTCCGGGCAGTGATGTTGGCACAAGAATAGAACTGCGATGCTCCTCCTGGTGTTTAGTGAGAAACATAATCATATTCAGTATTCAAACACCCACAGTAGGAGTTCAAGGAACTTAGCCTTCAACGTGCCTTTTTCATAATACGGGTATAAAGGTATCCTTCACAAAAATACGAGCTGGTTGCCAGGCAACACCAAATACGTAAGAGATGGTAAGATAGGTCTCACTTACAACTTTGCACTTATCCTGAGAGGAGGATGAAGCATCCATAAATTTAAAGAGTAAAAGAGATAACTACAACTCAGAGCATATTAGATACATTAACTACATTTTACAGCTTGCAAATACCAAATATCTCCAGGAGGAGGAGCACATGTCCGAACCAGTCATTTTGACAGATTATCCTCTTTCTCCTGATAATTAAACCACATGCCGCTGTGGTGTTCACTGAGCCGGCTGGTACATTAATGAGCCATAAGAACATGCTAAATGTGCCATAAAGGGTGACAGAGGCATTTATGATCAAACACACCTCAGCGTACATCATATCTTCATTCATTCTTACGACTGCCTTTAACTTTTGACACCCACATTTCATCCATGCTGTCCATCCTGGTTGTAGGATTTGTCAGAAGAAGTAAGCGTTGCATCTTTTTTTTCGCCCGAACATCAAACAGCATCTCATTTGGATTTTAAAGTTTGGAATTTGATTGACGACACCTCAAAGGACAGCCCAGCTGCGTTGTGTGTCTTTTTGCTCCCACTGTAAGTTACTCCACAGGCCTTGGTTTCAGGATTTTTTTTTTAAGAGTACAAGTCTGTGACAGCATCAGCAAAGATAAAAACAAGTGTGATGACCTCGGCTGTCAGAGCTGAGACACCCTCCTCTCTCTCCCAGAGAAGCAAAAAATAGACACCATGGACGCTCACAGACAGCAGCGATGGACACTGGAATTACTCACAGCACTTTCAAAACACTGTAGATGTTATGCAGTTGTCTGCTGAGGTGACACCAACGTTTTTTGAGGTGTTTTGGACATTACAGCAAAGAGAAAAAATGGAAAGGAGAAGTGGAAAAGGATGACATGTAATGTTTGTGTGGGCCTGGAGTATCAGTACAGCAATGTGCGTGAAAAAAAAAAAATCTCAAGTGTCTGTGCTTCTACGGTACAAAATGTGCCTTAGGGCACTGTGTAATTTGAGACTTTTACCCCAGGCAGTAAATAAATGACAACATACACACACATTTGCACATACGGTATACAGACTGTACACACACCACAGACCTGTGTGCTCGCCCATAAATCCACATGTCACATTGAAAAACAAATTTCATAGTGATCGAAATAAATGTCAACTTACGAGGTGACATTCAGACGTCTCATGACAGCAAAAACAAAGTCCATGCCCTCAGTCCCCCCCGTCCACACTGGTCTTTTAACTGCTCAACCATGACTAAGTGACCACTATCTCAAAACAAGTACAAGGGCTAATAATTCAAGCAGAAGGGACTGTCAAAACAGTTTTATTATTCCTGTGTTTAGCATGGTAATATATTACCTTTTCAGTGGTCATTTCTGTTGGATAATTAGCTGCCTTCCTCACCTCATTGTGCAGATGTGACTTGACTTAATCATGTTGAGCACAGGAAGCACAGAAGAAACTGTAGATTAAGAGAATAGAAGCAGGACCAGAGACTGAGGCTTTGGCAGATGCACAGGATGAGTCTACTGAGCGAGTTGCTAAAAATTATGAGGGGGCAATGTTTTTAATATAACTACATTCACTGATTAAACGGCGCAATAACAACAACATAAGTCTACTATTTCAAAATTAAGAACACTCACATAAGAACGCACCACTACCAGAGCGCTATGTTTTTTGAATCTATGAAGGACTTTGTTTTGTTGTTCTTTTGGTTTGTTTTGTTTTTGGGTATTTTGCTACTGTATGTTTCATACAGATACATAAAGCTTAGGGGCAAAAACAGGAACACAACTGAACTGACTATACCCCCTTAAGATCCCTCGAGTTGCCGGTCCCTCTAATCTGTCCATTTTAGAATAACATTCAAGACTTGGTTGCAACTCCTGTGTGTCAAGGCAGAATCATTGTGGCCAATCATCTGAACCTGTGAAAAAAATCAGTCAGTGCAATTTAATGTGGCATTTGAAGAGCCATGCTGGCAGTAGGAGCTTCCTGGATTTAAAATGTAAAATAAGACATCTCACACCGTCCATCTGCAGTCTAACTTCTTCCGCTATGTTGGCAGTTTGCAATAAATGTTTTTGTATTAGGTGTGTGAGGGAAAATGAAAAGTGGAAGTGTGACAGGTTCTACTTTTAGTTTGGAAACCAGCACAGCTCCATCTAACATGACAGTGTCAAAAATGTCAGACTGCACTGCTGTCACATTTTGAAAATGACAAAATTTCCCAAAGTCTTCTGGTGGCTTGGAGGACTGAGCCATCAGCCATGTCTTTTTAACGTCACAGCCAATCTGCTCAGTCTCTTGCACTGTGTGCTGCACTACGCCTAATGAGGCAGAAACCACTTGAGATCCTGTTTTTGCAACGAAGAATATACCATAATAGCCTATCTAGAAGCCAAATCTACTGAAGATGCAGTATAGGCAAGGCTTCACTCACTCATTACACAGTGTTTCTCAAGAACTAATGGACAGCTGGCAGCTAGAGTCCATGTCACGCAGACAGACCCATCCAGCCCGGCCTCCCTCCAAGGTCACAGCCAGTCTCTCGCAGAGCGCTGGCACCAGAGCAGCAGATGGTGGCGAAATGATGGCCTGTCATTACTCATCCAACAGAGAAGATGGCTGTCCTTGGTCAAAAGAGCCATGTTGGGATTCAGCTATTTGTTGTTCTCAAGATGTTGATGGAAATGTTCCGTGATCAAAACAATTTGTTTTTGTCACTGCAGAAGTTAGTGTGAGAATGTATTTCTGGTACAATGTGCCGCAGTTACATGAGCAGTTCTGAATTGGCAAGTTGAACTTAAGGGTCATAAATCTATTGTTTTCATTATCATTCTTCTCTAAAGAATTAGTGTGCTTCTTTGGTCCCAAAGACATCAGAAAGGAAGACAAGAAAAATGTCCATTACAGTGTCCTAGATTTATGTTTTCAGATATCTTCATTTGTCCAAAACCAAAAGATATTCAATACAATGACATGTAAAATATAATGACAGCAAATGCTTAACTTTTAGAACCTAGAACCAGAGACATGTGCTCTTTTAAAATTTGTTTTGTGTGTAAACAATGACTGAAATTATTGAAGTTGTTGCCAAATAATTTTCTGTCAGTGCTGAATTTGCATTTTGGACAACATCTGTTGCGTGACATGGTAATCATAACTTCAGGTCCACTTAAATTCTTACTTTGAGGTGCAGTCAACAGATACATTTTTTTGTTTCATCCTTTTTTCATTTCCTTTTCTGAAACACTGAAACATCTGTACATATAAGGAGCAAAAGGACGCTAAGGCAGTTTCACTGTACAACCCAATACAAACAGAAATTTCAACTGAAGCCAAACCAATTTGGCAGCAACAAATATTAGATTGACACTAGAGTGTATCTTAACAAGCAGGTCCTCACATCTTTAATAGTGTCTCTACAGATGTACAAGGGCTTTTATTTTATTTTACAAACAAAGTTAATTTCCTATGTAAAAATAAACAAAAACTTAGTTTGGTGAAACAGTTACCACCATACAATGAAGGTTATATCGTTTGTGAGTCTGGATCATGTGATGTGAAATACATGTTGGGATGCCTCTCTACCCCGAGTTCACACAAGTCAGCTCCCAGAGCATCCTAGATTAAACCAACAGCGCAAGAACATTTCTGATGGACCACACTTAAAGGTTGGTCTGTCTAGGATTAGGGAGAATTTAGATTCAGAAATGGAATATAATATTCATAATTATGTTTTCATTAGTGGATAATCACCAGAAACTAAGAATCGTTGTGTTTTCATAACTTAGAATGAACCTTTTTCAGTCTACAAAAGAAACAGGAGTTGTTTCTACAGTAGCTCAGAACAGACAAACCAAACACTGACTCTAGAGAGGGCCATTTTCATGTTTCTACCGGCCGCTGTAGATGGAGGCTGGGTATTCAGTTCGTTGCAATCTGCAACCTCATCGCTAGATGCCAGTAAATCCTACACACTGTACTGTGTGAGCCAAAACAGTACACAAGAGCACCAGAACAACAAATAACTAACCCGTTTCTGCTGTAACATTTCAAGACTCCATCCTCATGCTAATAAACACAGTTATCACACCACCTTCATGCAGTTTAAAGGCACACAAAGTTTCAGTGTTGAAAACTTTATTGCCATAGCAACCAGTGGATTGAATTTGGCTCTGTTGGGCTCAAAACAGAATGGAGATGCACTTAATGCAACACTGTTACAGAATCAGAGGCTTAGTCATCACCACCCTCTATACTGCAAACACACACACAAGAGACAAACATAGTGACCTGTATCTCAGCAGGCTACCAGAGTTTCCCTTCCTAGCTGTGGGACGTCTGTGTGAGAGAAGATCTTAGGGAGATGGAGAGGAATAAAGAAGAGGAAGCGTCTGAAGGTGAACGAGATAGTTGCTTGTGGAGATTTTGCATCCTCAAAGCACTAACGTGAAAGAAGCATAACAAGCCCTGGCAACAACACCCCAGGGTGCGTTAAAGAAAATGATATAATGAGAAAATCATAATTTTGTTTAACAGACTAGACAGTGAGTGTGTGGAGCTTTTAAATGTTTGAAGCTTTTAGATGTAAAGTGTTTCAGGCAAGTTCTGATTCTTCTTCCTCTTTTTTTTTTCCTTTTTTTTTTTTGACATACCGGTTCCAGCAGCAGCTAGCCCGAAACGCTTTTGTTGTGATTGAGTCAAGCAGTCTGAGTGACAGAGACAGCAAGACCTGACTGAGTGTTTTCTTCTCTGTCTCCTTGTATCTAGGCAACAGCAAACCACCATGATTATTACATCACCTGGCAGAGTGGGCCTCCCATGTATTAATCTCAAAGCAACACTTAGCTGAGCTTAGCGAGCGGTGAACAAGAGCAAAGGGTGCTTCACATGTTGAGAGGGAGGGATGGAGAACAGGGCAGAGGGTTGTGGCAAGGGGGAAAGTGTGTGTGTGTGTGTGTGTGTGTGTGTGTGTGAGTGTGTGCGCGCGCATTGGAGACATCCCCAGCTTCATCTGAGGCATTTTACACAGCAGCGCAAGGGACTGTGTATATTTTACTCCACATGCTTCTGCAGTGTAGTGACAGAAACAGCACTGCTTCAGTTGTTCATGAACTCTTTTCCGGGACCTGTAGTAACCGCAACAAAATCGGTCAAACTGGGTAGGCTGGGTTTTTTTGTATGAACTAATAACTTATGATAATAATAACTAGTAACTAAATCAAACTGTTTTGAAGATGAGAGATCGTGGTTCATATGATGTAATCGTTGCATCAGTGGTGCAGATCAACATCTTGTCATGTTAGTTTTGTGCCATCTAGAACTCTAAATCACCTTCCCTTTGATTGTGTATTTTTCACCGAATCTAATTAAAAGACCATAACCAATGTGTAGGGGAAAAAAAGTGTTGCTATAAAAGTATTAATATACAGTAGTTTATTACTTTGTGCCACTTGGGTAACACGTTCTTTCTTTACCCTGAGCTTGGACGTTGTATTTTATTTTGACTCAGTCCCACGTACACAATCCTGCTGCCATAAATACTGACTAGAACACTCAATGGGTATTAATCCACAGCTAAAAATAGTCCCTTCAAAAAGCGCTAGTTATGCCAGTTTGAGTAATGTTTGCCAAAAACGACAGTACCCACAGTTGTTTCAGGGAATTACTTAGCTTGTTAAAAAATGAAATTAGATTCAAGATTGAAAACTCATGTGAAATTCATTTCTCCATTACAGAAATGGTAAACAGTAGTGAGTAAATAAAAATGTAGGAAATATAGGAAATAATAATAATCATAATAAAGGAAAAACAAAACAGAGGATATGGAATACATTAGAGTGTAAAGCAATAATGTATAAAGGAAATAGGTATAGAACAGCAGCAATAAGTTGCATGTGTATATATCTATCAATACACATATGTACATGAGATGCAAATATAATTACATAATGTAACGGAAACAAGTAGTGTATGTATTATTTTGTGCAAAGGCAATAAGTGTCAACATAATATAAATGTCAATAAAGTAAAAAGTATAAAAAAAGAGTAATTAAAGCTATTGAAAGTATACTGATTGAAGGTGCAGCAGCAATGAAATTATATATTTATGACCCATTTTTTAAACTGACAACAGACACGCTGACACCTCTCTTGTACACAATGTATACTGCTTTCCCATAAACCTTGCGGTCACTACACTATCCGGTCTGCCACTGGGCTGGATTTTTCCTGCCAATGCACAAGCAAAACAGGAAGAGGCATTGTTTTCACCGGTCATTCTCCTCAGATAACTGGAATAATTGTGGATACTCTGGATTACAAAAGAAGAATAACTCCACTGATGGAGGAGGAAAGAGGGAGAGCGATAGAAAGGTAAAACGAGAGCGAACGGGCGGGTGTTCACTCAATGAAAAGTGCTGGTGTTGCGTCAAAGTCTGTTCCCCCGTGGATATGTGTTTCCCCTTACCAACGGGACTGCATTCTTTTTACTGGATCGGTAAGTTACCAAAACTGCCTACTTAGTAATGCAACCAGGTGTTTAGCACTGAGACTGGCATTTCCAGGCCATATTAGGATTGTTACAGTTAGTTTTGCTTTGGACAGTAGCCAGGCAGCTAGGAAAGTGGAAAAGATTTGTTTTTCCACTTTTAGAGGTCAGAAAGTACTGTAAGGTGGTAAAAATGTATTGTCACTATTGGTCTTTTCAGGGGGTTTGTTGACAATAAGAAGAAATGTAGAGTAACACAAACACTAACCCTAAACACACATGTTTAAAATCTACATTTTTAAACCATTCATCTTTTCAAATGTGGCTGATTTAACAGTGGTGCTACATGCTAATCATGGGGGCAAATGTTATGTAATTGTTATTTCTGTTTGTATTAACAGCCAGTCCAACATCTCTAGTTGTTTGGTAACAACTGTTTTACCCCAACATTCATAAACAATAAAAATGTAAAACAGTAATTCTAACAACATCCAATTATATGAAGAAAAAAAAACATCCTAAAAAAAGCAAGATACAGCGTATGGGGGACTTTTTCTGTAGCAAAATTGAGTGCACTCTCTCCTACTTGCTTGCACCCAGCAACCACACTGTATGAATAATACATTTAATGCATCAAACAGGCTAATAACTAATACAGTTTGTCATGCCACCAAATGACTGTTAGCTCTATTTACTGACTTCTTAATCAGTCTCCAGGAAAGCAAGCGTTTAATCGTGTGCACAGGATGTCTTCTTCAGCCACCCTGGCCTCTCAATTTAACCAGATGTCTTCATTTTGTAAGTAATCGGGGCTCAAGTTTTAAAGTGTGTCTGTATGACTGTTTGTGCCCATGTAGTTTTATTTATGCAGCACTGACACCA
Source organism: Spondyliosoma cantharus (assembly GCA_900302685.1). Taxonomy (NCBI): domain Eukaryota; kingdom Metazoa; phylum Chordata; class Actinopteri; order Spariformes; family Sparidae; genus Spondyliosoma; species Spondyliosoma cantharus. The sequence continues at coordinate 9,337 of OMLP01045938.1, forward strand.
ATAAAACTAATAATCATGAGGTATAAAAATGTGTTTCCGGAACCTGCTGAGTTATTCATCTGAGCTGCTGTATTGAAAGGAACAGAAAAAGAGAAACGCATTTAGTCTACGGTTCATGTAATAGTCATATTGTAGGTGATGTGATTTTTCTGAACTTCTTTTAAAAGCAGAATGAGGATGATAAGCGCTGCACTATGTTGCAAAAAATAACCTTAATATAGCTGTGTGAGGCTGAATAGGAGTATTTATAAATATAAGTGACTCAGAGGTTACTTAGCCAGGTGCTGAGATTTGTAGCTTTAAAGACTCAGGTCCTGGCTCTGACTTTGTGTTGGAGGAAGTCCTCCAATTTATTTATTTTGATTTTATTTTGTATTTTTTTACTGGAATGCCACCTGAGAGCACACTGACATTTTTTATTACTGTACGTTGATTCTGGTCAACAGTTTTAAAGCAAACCTACAGAACATATAAATCAATATAATACCTGGATTATGTGACCTGGCGGCCTTTTTTCAGATGCATATACCTGGAAGTGTTTTAGGGTGTTCTGATCATCACTGCCATGCAAACTTACTAATACTTCCTACTCATGGTTTGGTATTTCATTTTTAACATCGAGTGAGTAAGTGTACTTACAGATCCCCTGGTAGGAAACTGTAGGTGACAGAGAAGGTGTTTTGTCATTCAGGACTTTGATCTTCTAAAATTGGTTTGTGGAGTTTCACTTAAATTATAAACATTCTGATTTTGCCAACCCGTTCTCTCTTCCCAACACTTCCTGTACAGCAGCCTGGTCAGTTGCCCTACGTGTCTTAAGTTTGACACTGTAGTTTGTGTCATTTCTGGAAGTGAGGTGGTTGGGTTGGTTAGGTGGGTCATACACAGGACTTTTTCTTTGGGAGACTACCTCTTTCATCCTGTGAGTGATCACATGCCAACATTTAGTTGTTTTTAAGCTATGTTGTGTAAGAAAGTGAACTTACGTAAGTTACACATGGGATTTATGAAATCGCAACTCTTTGACAGCGTTGATAACAGTCTAAAGCTTAGAATATGTGTTTGTCAGCAAGCTTCATTTTAAAAGTATAACTGGACTTTGCCGATATCTTTAGTGCCGAACTTGACTGCGACCATTTTGATGTCCTGCCGAGGTGTTTCCATTGGCTGTGTTTTACTGCACACAAGCAGTGCTGTCACACTCGAGTGCGATTTGTCAAAGCAGTCTGACATTGAACAGAAGCTGTCTCCTCTTAAGACACCAATAGCACACTGCAGTGACAGAATATTTTAATAAAGATGCTGCTGAGGGAGATTACACAAGCACAAACTGGGTATTTCTCACAGCGATATTTCTTATTATGCCCATCTGTAGTAACAATAGCAAGCTTTTGTCCTGGTTTCAGAGTGCCTTGGGTGGTAGCGTTACTGTTGTGAAGGCTTTAGTGCAGGGATAACTGGTCCAGAGGTAAATATGATGAACTAAAATCAAATCAGGGCCCTTCAGGGCATTTAGTGATTCATCTTAATATTTTTTTGCAAGTAAAGGATAGAAACCATTCACTGTGATTTTCAATAAAAGCACAGAAGGTAATTCCACAGGGCTGGTTTCTTTTTTTCATGAAAACAAAATTCAACAGCAGCTCATATGACGGATTCAGATAAGATTTTATTAGGATGCTCAAGCAATTTCATTTCCCCTCTACAAATGAATACTACCATAGAAACTGAGCTTCAAATGTAGACCACAAAAACCAACAGACAGCAAGAGTATCTGACATTGATACAGCATGTCGACATACACTTGTGTTTCCAGGAGATCAATTCATTACTAGAAAGCACTCAGAGAACAGCAACCTCCATCATAAACCCCGAGATATCACACTGATTGGCTGATGATCTTTTGACAATAACCAAATTATGTTATCTTCCATCTTCCATCGCAGATTGAAAACTTGCCTGTTTAGACCGCAACTTGGCCCATATACAAAATGACATTTGATGTACTAGCAAGATGTTTGCAATTGTTGGGTTGTGTCCACTTGGTTGAATGCACGTATCATAAGGTGCTTTGGATAAAGTCAACAGCTAAATTATTTTAATAAATGTTACTACTAAGAAATCAGAGTCATATTTTCGAAGGCTGTGACAAATTTTGGCAACAAATTAAAGAATCAAACAACAAGACTTTCCTTTTCAAGTCATCACAGCATGTTATGTGCAAAATTATATAGAATTTATTGGAGCTGCAGTGAAAAAATACTTATTCCAAACACTTAAATGGCAAAAAATCTAAATTTTACTTCTTCGTCTGGTCAGGAGTAGTGTGTTCAGGGATGCATCGACCTAACTTTTCTTCTCCATGACCTGAATCCGAATTGAAAAATCTGCATACCGTATTAGAATACATTTTAATGTGCAGTAAGGTAGCATAAGGCTAGGGATTGCCATGGCATTAAAAACAACCTAAACTGTAAAAATAAACTTACGGCTCCAAACTCCATCAGCCCCAGTGCAAATCACTCCAGATCCATGTTAACTAACATGGCTACACAATGCCAATCTCCTCTCCAACAAACAGTTCATTGCTCCTTTGTCTGTAATTTCCAATCAAATTAAGTGGATTTAAAGATATCCTCTTAATGTACCTACAAGAACACAGTTCATTCCATGAGGTAAAAAAAATGGATGCTTTCAAACTAGCTGACTGGGTGACAATTTCTCACTATGACATTTTCCTGAATGGGACCGTGAGATATTGATATTCTGCACCAAAACACCTAAAAAGTGTTGATTCAAAAGTGCAGAGAGCTTTGATTTTTGGTTTTAATGGGCTGATGGAATAATGGCTTGTAGAGGAGGTGTGTGCTTTTTACTTGTCTCTCGCTCTTCTCAGAGCACAGCAGGACACACAGCAGCACACAAGCCTGGTCTCTAAAGTGGCCAATCTAAAAGCCCTGTAGACAGACAAATACTCTCTTTCACAAAATCAACACTTCCACACGTTTCCACAGGATTATGTGAATTTTTGTGAGAGACAAAGAAAGTAGTAGAATTTCCCTGTGGTGGTAGCTTTCCTACCTTTGAGGAAAAAAAGAGGGGTCTGGTAACACTTCAGTATCAAAGCAACAATGCGACTTTGATTTGAGCACGTCATTTGATTGCATATGTCTGTCTTGCCAGGCTTCAAGCTATGCTCTTGTGCCCAAAACACAGTGGTTCAACCAATCAGCGTCCTTATGAGGAACTACTGGCACCTTTGGGCTTGGTATAGATGTGACCACCAGCTACAAAAGCAACAATGGCTGCTCCTCAAGACCACCAGTTACATCAGAACTGGAGAGTGGTCTTTCTTGAAAGAAAGGCAAAGAATGGCACTGATGGAAAGCAAGTTTCCGGTCTTCTTTCGACTGGCTTCAGCAGGAGTTTCATTTACCAACTGGCCCCACTGGTGGTACCCCTCTCCTACTGTTGATGAGATTGGTTGAAGTTCGCCCATGATGGACAAATGGTTCATCCAATCACCTGGCTAGTATTGTTTGAAAGTCCCAAACAGTTTCCAAGGACGACTTCTCAGATGGTTCTGTGCAGCTCTTGTTATGATGGAGGTAGAAGAACTACAGAATGGCGTCTCGTCTCTTCTGTGCAGTCGTATTTTAGAATTGATTGTTCTACAGTATGATTATAACCTCTGAAATGTCAGCACTATATACCTCATTACATGCAGACTCCCTTGAGGAAACCAAGCCCTAGAATTGTTAATAATTAGTTTTGAGTTAAATTTTCACCACCAGCAAGGTGCCAGACTGTGTTGACACTATTCTCACCTCTGTGTGCCGCGACACATCAGAGTTCAGGCCACAGTCTATAAGCCTCGTGTGTTTCTGTGGTGACAGACTGATCTATTTAATCCCTTGCAATTAAAACGATAAGTGAATGCTGAGGCTGCTAAATGGTTGGATTTCAAGCATGTGCCAGCACACACATATTTACAGAATCGTAAAGTCCATTTGACCAAATCTCATCAGAGCAGCAGTCTCAATATTTGTTGAGATTGTTAATTCATAATGATCACAATTTCAAAATTAAATAAGATGACATCCAGGAGAGACGTTATGGATCCCTACTGAGTGGAATATCCAACGTTGTTAATATTCCTCTTCCATGCTCAATGTGTGCTGATGAGCCAAGGGTTTGCTGCTCAGACCAGGCTGAGGGTGCTGTATGCCAGCAGCCTGCCCGAGTCAAGTAAAAACTTCTTACATAGGCTGATTCCAAGTGGGCAATGCCTTCTGATTAGAGGCTGGTTAGGGATTTGCCAACTGATTTGAAAGTTGAAAGAATGGTTAAAGAGCGGAGAGTCAGTTTTTGTTTGAAATCAAGAAAAGAAGAAGTGGAACACGGTGGTTATGCGAGGCTGTTCTGTTCTTACTGTTAATGCAGAAACTTGGAATAAAGCTCCACTTCTTCATGTAAGTGATAAAGTTTAGACAAATTACAGTTCTTTGGCAGAAAGCAAATGTCAAACCAGTTGTTTCCTCTTTACAAACACCTGCCTTTCACAGATATCTTGACTGAGCACCTGCACAAAGTTCTTTTCTGAAGACAACTTGCTCACATGTTTACGTACATGATACAGAAACAGAGCATTGCAGAGAGCATGTGAGCTTCCAGCTGAGTAAAACAGCTCAGCGGTGCACCCTGCCATGCCCTGCTGGTGTGTTTTATCCAGTCCGTGGCGTCACCTGACTTGATGCAGGTTTAGCACATTAGTATCAGCACTCTGAATTCCCTGTGTGGACATGTACCACCTGGCAGGCGTCGCCACCCTGCGTGAGTCAGAACAACCTGGCCATTAACACACGGCAGGTATCATGGCACTGGCGAAGGATCAAGCCCATGTTGTGTTAACCTTAGTGTCCACACACACACACAGCTTCTCTCCAGCCCTGATTCGTCCTGATCCTATAAGAGCTCCCCAGAGTGCGATAGACTGAGATGACTGCTGCCACCCAGCCTCTCTACAGGCTAACCCTGAACACAGTATATCCTATTAACAGCTATGGAGATGTTCACTATGGATGCTGCCAGGGAAAACACACACTCACACACTCGCACACTCAAATCAATTTCACGGATGATGGCGTACCGATTAAAGCGACATAGGCCGATAATGCGGATATTTTTTTTCTTGTGGTATGAATTTCAAATGTAAAATCAAAGACCGAATCAAGAACATGTTTGCCTGATGTATCTATTTTCTGTTTTTATCTACGGCAAAATCAGCTTTTTTATATGCTTGGGGGTGTTTGTGTGGCCTTTTAATTCACCCAGATGCCCAACCAGCTAAAAGAAAAATTTTAAGAAGCCACCAACCAATCTCCTAAAAATTGTATATAAAGTGTATAAATAATCACAAGGTTGGATATTAATTTATTCAGGTGCTATATTAGCTGCAATAATCAATATTTTTATGAAGGGGTTGCTTGAAGTGATGAACCCACATAGAATTATCACTATAATCTGCAGCTCCCCTCGACTTAATGGAGCTTTAAAGTGAGTCTCAGCTCATTGTCAAACCGTCCAGCCAACAACTGCTCTCATAGCATAATGCTTTCCCACTGCAGCAGGTAGATGTATACAACCTACAGCAACACCAAACTGCAAACAGACAAAACTAGCTGGTGAAGAGCCAGATCTTATCCTCAGGAGTTAAAAGAGAGAGAATATTGGACTTTGGTTCATCAGTCCACCAGAAATATGACTCTAAATGAATGATAACGTTGTCCTTGTATGCTGGATGTGTAAATAGTACACATAGCAAAACCCTTAAGTAGTCAGTTCTGCGAGTGAGCCAAAATACAAGCAGCTCCACAAGGTTTTGTTTATTGCTTAAACGATCCGGAAATTACGACTATTGGGTTGGTAGTCTTTCTAATTACACATTTACAAAGTCTTGTACTTGTAGTTTTATGACAAACTTTGACAACTTTCTCAAGTGGAAAAGCTATTTTCTGAATTGACAAACATCATATGTATGTGAGGACAACGGAATCCAAAAAATAAATATATCTCGCCATTAACTAATGTACACGGTATAATTTTCAGAAAAAAGGTGCCACGGCAACTCAACTGTCAGAATAAAAGCCGTTAACCACAAGTACAATGCAAAAATGCGGTGTGGCAATATGTAAAATCTGTGGCATGTTCCGTTTTCATCCCCATCCCCCATTGTGAATATCAGCTACAAGCTGCTGGGTGATCGCAGGCCATATTGTCCTTCACCTGGTTGTTGGGTAGTCGTTGTGGTGTTTGGTCTTACTACTTCCAATACTGTAAGACAAAGTGATAAGGTTTTATACCATTAAGACCGGGACATCAGCTGAGAAGGATTTCATTGATAACATCAAGGTCCGTCCAAATATTTTTTCCCCCTTACATATGTTGCGCAGTTATTCATAAGAACTGATAAAATATTTTTATGGTTGGGAAAACATCATGTTTTGGCTTAAAATACTTGTTTTGGTGACTACAAACACACCTGAGATGTCCCCTGGTCTCCTTAAAATCTTGAAACAGACTGGAACTGCAATCACTGGCTTGCCAACCTTGACACTTATAACTCTCCAGACATACAAGTCATCTCATAAACATGTTATCTGAAAATGATTAGACACATTTTGTAGAAATGTCAGTAAGGTACATAATGTATCTGTGGTTTTCACAAACAATTACTGCTAACTGTTTATCCTGGCGACTGGGCTGCCAGTGGGCATTGGCAATCAGCCAAAATGAGTTGGAAAAAATAGGCATACAGGATATCGGCAAAAATCCAATATCAATATCAAATTAATTGCTGAGTGATTTTTTTATTTTTTAAGCAAAAATGGCAACAACAAAAAAAATCACAGGATCCGTCTCTAGGTCATTCCTCTTGTGATAGCAAACTGATTAACTTTGGGTTTTAGCCGTTTGGACATTTACAATTGAAGTAGCTAATTAAAGGTTCGTCTTCGAGAAGTTTACAGTGGATATAGCCTAACTGCCATGCCCTTCTGACAAAACCTGGCAGTACACTCAAAAAAACTAGCAGATCGGTCGATGAATCAAAGGGTGGATCTACCCTTCAAACAGATGCATGCTGCTTATTGACAGAGCAGAGCTTCAGGATTAGGAACCCTGTTGCTGCAGGGATTGCCCTGGCCTTCATACAGCAGGGACTCTCTGCTCAGGTCTGCACTGCATCATTCTGCCAAGACAAAAAAGATCCTTTTCCGCTGCTATTTTCGACACGCTCCGTCCCAGCGGTGGCCTCTTTGTCTGGCCAGGAATCACTTGTCCCCTTTATCACCTTGTAAGCAAGAACCACAGAAGCCTGAGTCTCCAGCTCTACAGCCCTGTGGGGATACATTCACACTAGCTACACACATAAAACAGCACACATGTGGCTCGCAGAATGCAGAGGGATTTTCTTTCTTTCAATGAGATTACATTGTTCACGGTTTACTGTCATGCAACATTTGCTGCAATCATCGCAGTTTTTGTTCACCTTCTGTTTCTCTGTTTCTCTCTTCCTAACCTCTCTCGCCCTCCCATTCTCCTCATCTCACTCTCTCTCTCTGTCAATCTGACTCACCATCTCACGTACTCAACACTCTCACACGCACAAATACTCTGTCAATGACCACTCCGAGTATCACGCATGCCTGAAAATTCAGCCTTCGTAGCACACTGTGACACACACACACACCCTCACACTTGGACATTTGCTACAGCGGAGCCTCAGGATTAGCAGCTACTACTAGCATGACACACCAGGAGAGAGAGAGTATGACACACAGACACACACTGACACACTGCACAGTAACACTGCTGCAACACACACACACACTTGCACATCCACCTCCGTCGAGCTTAATACTACCACAGTAGCATAAGCGTATCCGTCAATGGCGAGATACGTGTGTGTGTGTGTGTGTGCCT
>OMLP01045938.1:18251-35125 GCA_900302685.1 Spondyliosoma cantharus
ACACAGACGAACAAACTAACATTATTCAGACACACCATTCTGAAACGTCCTGCTGCAGCCGCAGAGTCTGTGTTTCTTCAAGAGCCTCTCCTTCTGGGTCCTATCCTGGGTCAAACTACGGTTGAAAGAAAGCATCTCCGCTAGCCATAGTGATACATCTACCGTAAACATTAGCGCATGCTACCGGCTAGCGTAAGAGGCATCGTCTCCCTGAGGGACGTGAAGCACGCAAGGCCATTGGCCGAGGCTCTCCAGCTCATTAACATTTTAAGGTGCAGGCACAGAAACAGCTGCTCTCAGCAGAGCTCAGCAGAGCCACTTTTAGCCACTTTTAGACAGCTGAAATTCAGGACCATGGATGGGTTTGGAGCAATTCATATCAAATACAGTGTTGTTGGACCTTTGATAGCTGTGTGAAATTGATGAAAAACAGTATAATATGAGACCTTTAAGATAACAATTATTGATAACAGTGTATAGAAGACATGTTAGCAACAACATGATGCCTTCATTTATCTATATCAACGTCGTTGATATTCAGTGACATCAATGACTTTCCAAAATCATTGATGTACTCTGTTGAATTCCATTGCAATACTGAATATTTAATACGATTCACTATTTTTTTTTGAGTCAGCAGAAACCCTGTCTAAAAAAATGCGTTTACATATTACTCAATGGGCTCGCCAGGCAACCGATTTCTGTACGAGACTTCTTCTCCGAAGAGATTTGTTTTCCTGGTTATAAAAGTGATGTAATTATTTCATCATTGTTGTTTGTTTGTGTCAAGGTGTCAGAGTAACACCCTGAGCCCATCAGCAGCACCAACAACACTGGTAGTGGTGGTAACTTTGACAGTTGCAGTTGCCCACAGGGATTAAGTTGCAGCTGTGTTGTGGCTGCCAGCTGAGGTGATGAACGGACCAATTCCAAAACTTTTGGTGAATATAAAACATTTACATAACGAAGCATGTAAATACTGGGCCTAGATTTACAAAATTAATGTTTACAAATAATGTGAGAAAACAATAGAAACACATTATCACTTGTGGACGTTTGAAAACTGTTATGAGCGTTTGGAACTATGATTTACGTTAAAAGTTAGATTGCATAAGATTACATTTTAGTCAAAACATATCTACTGTTTGTAAACTAGTCATATGAAAATGAAATTTCTTTGCGACAGGGCTGTCAAGGAAAAAATACTCTAGATATCTTATGAAACTTATGAGTACGGTTCCAGACTACTGACAGAAAATGTTCTTGTATTGTTTTCTGGTTCATATGAATGCAAATTACATAACACACATGCACATTTCACATCCATTTGGAAGTAATTGGTGATGCTTTTGTTAGTTTGTGATCAATGATGCCGTTTAAATTCTTCAGTTAAAGGTTTATAAGGAAACTCCCATCAAGACTGAAGGGGGTGAACTTCTGGGCCTGCTGAGCTCGAATCTCAGCCACATACAGGGCCCCTGTTTTCAGGTCCAGGTCTACCAGGTGGGGCTTCACTTCATCAGCCAGCTGGATCACACTCACCACTCTGCACTGGCCAATCAAACCCACCGGTGGGGCGTCCAGCAGCGTAATCTGGTTGGTGTTGAGCTGGACAACAACAAAGTACTTCTTGTCTGGAGTCAGGCGGACGGAGTAAGGCGCGTCTTCAGTGAAGCAGCTTCCCCACGTCCCCAGCCAGTCCCCGGTGATGGAGTTAAAAACCTGGATCCTCTTATTCCCCCTGTCGGCCACCCACACCCTCTGGGCGTTGTCCACGGTCACGCTGTGAGGGATGTAGAACTGTGCCAGGCCTTGCCCTTTCTCTCCATGCATCCACAACACCTCCTGCTCTTTGGACAGCTTGATGAGGCGGTTGTTCATCCCACCATCACCATCCACAATGTACATCTCTCCAGAGTTGTGGACGAAGATCTCAGCTGGCTGGTCAAACTGCAGAGGGTTCAACCCAGAGCCTGGTTTTCCTGGTGTACCAAGCACCTGACAAATACAAGAAACAAGTACTTAAGTACTTAAATGGAAACCAAGCTTGTGGAATCTGAACCAAAGATTTGTAGTGACAAATCAAATCTTAGATAGAGTCGTCACCTGCAGGAGGCTCCCAGAAGGCAAGTACTGTTTGATGCAATGGCCATATGGACCGTTACCCACATCTGTGATCCACACAGTGGGGTTTGATGAGGCAGCGTCTGCTAGAAATATCCCATGAGGCATCTCCAGGGTGGTTGTGTTCCAGGACATGAGGAAATCTCCATCTATGGTAAACACCAGGACTTTGGGCACATTGTCACCTAGGAGCAAAGCAAAGGCAAACACACCAGGCAGCACATTTTGTATTGATTTTGTTAAAGTCCTTTTTTCCTGTATTCCTATGATTGTGGCCACAAGAAATAATAAATAATAGGGAAGGAAAGCAAATAATATACAAAATATAGCTGCAAGTGGTTATTAATGTGGTCCCAGTACAATGCACAGTTTTAGAGGAGAAGAGAGCTTGGAAAGCTTGAAGAGTAGGCAAGGACATGATCACACCTGGGACTAAACCACCTGACTCAGGTGAGGTGATCTACACTGTGAGCCAGCTCTGTGACACGTTCATTGTGTACCTTCTAAAATCATGTAGGAACCACATGACTTGGGCCAATCAGCAGCAACATGGCGATTTATTCTTACAGTGCTGCTACGACAACAGCCATCAGCCTAGTGGCAGCAAATATGTTATTGTCACTCAGAAATCATAGCCATACATGTCTCTCTGTGTGTCTGTGTCTGTCTGTCTAAAGATTTTTTTTATCAGAAGAGAAATAACTTCATTTGCTGTTTTCTGCCTAACCAAACTGTCTTTGTTTACATGTTTGAATAATGTGAATATAGAAACTGACCTTAAAGGACAACACAGTTTATACTATTTTACTTGGTTTATATGTGGCGGACCCTGCCACCTCTCTAGCTTCAAACAGTGTTCTGAACGTATTTTCCTCTGAGAACAGCTTGTTTATTCCGTGATGTAAGTTTGAATTGTAAATTTTACAATTCTGAGTTTGATTTTCTTCTGCAAAACGACATAGTGACCCTTTAAAATAGTGATACGCACACAGCTTTTGTTCACAGGTGCCCTGAATCAACACAAAATGAAAGTTTCTTGCAGCTGCTTTAAATTCCTAACAGCATCACCCCTGTACTCCCTGTGAAGTACAGATCACATCACAATCTGTAAACACGGGGATCAGGTTTAAAGAGCATGCTTACCTCTCTGTGCCACATACACCACACCAGCATACTGGTTGACAGCCACTCCAAACACCTCCCCAGTGAACAGCTCTGGGTTCTTGGGCCAGCTCAGGTCCAGTTTGTACAGGGGTCTGCCCATCAGCTGGTAGTCATGTCTGACGCTGTGGCTGCCTGGCTTCTGGGTGCTGATGGTACCGTACAGCACCATCATGAGCAGAACTAATGAGACCATACTGGATACTATCAAACACGTATGGCCTCTCTTTTTCATCAACATCAGTGGTGCAGGCTGGTGTTAGTCTGATATCCTGGTTCGGTTCCGTTAGCTGTGGATCTGTAGAAGTATTTAACAGCGCATGTCAAGTCGCCGGCTGAAGTAATCTCACCTTTGTAACGCAGGTGAGTCGTTACTGCGTTACGGTGCTATGACGCTACCAGTTATTTCACCTACATAATAGAGCGACTGACCACATTTAGTGAATATTCACTTCCTCGAGTCTAAACGAAAATAAAAGGGCTCGTCAAGCGACACAGATTAACAACGAGCTTTTCGGTTCACACTATCACAATAAAACCACCACTGAAAAAAGGATACGCAGACTTCCTGCCTGATGCTCTATTGTGTGGGTTAAAGGACCAGAGAGAGGTCAGATCAATGTGTGAATAAATACATAAAATAGAATTGTGTTACATTGACCGCAGCTTGCGACAAATGCAACACTATTATTTTAAGGCTTTTAATTTTAGGACGAGCCTTGACAACATCCGGTGACACTGCCGAAATCCTATAAGAAGAAGACAACATCCGGTAGCCTGACGTCGCAAAACCTCCGACAATGAGCTGCTCCTACGTCACAACGTGTTGACGCAGCACGGCTGTGGAGGAGACTGAGCTTCACTCACCCAATTTACTTGAAATTATTTTTTCAACATTTCTTATCACAGTGCGAATGACAGTCCGAGAGGGACACAGTCACCTTTCATGTAGTGTAAGCCTTCGAAGAATCGACTCATGGAGGTGGTGGACAGCCCGCTCAATCTCGTAAGTTGGATTGTTGGTGTTGCAATAACAGGCTAACGTTGCTGTAGCTAGGAGGCTGCAGAGATTAGCTAGCTCCCACATTAAGTTAGCAGCTAACCGCCCTGTTGTTTGCGATGTACGTGTCCGGTAGCTTGGACATGCTATATATGCTTTTGGATTTGTCTTCGACAGAGAGCAAGGCGTTTGACGGTGATTTATATGTTGTTGTGGCTGTGTCATGTTAAGAGACAACGATGTGTTAACAGCGAGAGGTGAACGTGTTACTAGTTAACTTGTTTACGAGGCCGTTCGATAATAATTAGCAGTTAGCAGCTCATTTTGAAATACTTAAACACACTACACTGTCAGCAAACACAGGGTACCAAACCCACCTCCCAGGTATTATTTAGATTCATTTATTCATTAGCCACTAAAATGACTCGTTTGTGTCAATGAAGGAGAGTGGCAGTAGACTTTAACTGATGACAAGATGCCTCATTTGATATGCCGTAATTTTAGCCGACATGACAATTAAGGAAGGCGATAATAAAGGATAGGTATTGATGAGGTATGACATGCAACAAAGATCCCAAACCACGGACATGAACCGTATATGGTATGTCTGTCAACCATTTGGGCACCAAGAGACATAAAATATATGTATTTCTTTTCTCCAGATGGTTGGTAGAGTCTTTGAGGAAACATTTTACAAAAACAAAAAACAAAACAAAAAGACTGAAGAAGCCTCTTGGATGCGATGTGAAACAACTCCAAGAAACCGAAGTCTAGTCGTCTACGATACAGCACTTAGAGTTACCATGACCTGGATGACTGAAAAACCTTAATCAACAAAACACAAAGACATTGAGGATCAGACTTACTCTTTACACTGGCTGCACTGGTGTGCTAACCCTATTATTTACAATGGGGGTCATAAGGGAGGTTATAGAATGTTATGTGAATCAAATATTTGTATCATGGCCTCTTAACTACTTCTGTGCGATTCTGATTGATAACAGCTGATGACACTTCTGGGCCCATTTTAACAGGACTTGTTTGATAAAGCCATTAGACTCAGCCACAAACACTACAAAGGAAAAGTCTTAAGAGCTCAGCATTGGTCTGAAAGAGCACATTATTGATTTGAACAAGTCAGGAAAGTCACTTTGTCAGTCGTTTCAAAGCAGTTGCATGTCCCAAGAACAAGTGTACTATACTTATAAAGTTCACGGCACAGTTTTGTCACTGTCACAATCAGAAAACACAGACTATCACCTGCTGCTGAGGGAAGAATCTGGTTAGGATGGTCAAAAGTCAACCAAAAGCCACCAAAAGACAAGTCTGCATTGAATTAGAAGCTGCTGGAAGACAGGTGTCAGTGTCCACAGGCAGGTGTGTTTTACATCAATATGAGCTGAGAGGCTGCTGTGTTGATCCAGACACTTAAAGCTCCACTGAAGTTTGCTGCTGATCACATGGACAAAGAAAAAACATCTTTAGGGAAACTCAATGAGCAGCAATATGTTTGGAGAGAGAAGGTGAGGCCATTAATCCGAAGCACCGTCAAGCATGGTGCTGTGGGGCTGTTCTGCCGACAGTGGATCTGCTGCTCTACAGAAAGTAAATTAAATAATGAAGAAAGAGGATTATCTCCAAATTCATGAGGAACAGTCACCATCAGGTAGGGACAGGCGATAAATCGGTAAAATCGATTAATTTGAGTTTAAGACGACTTAAAATAAAATTGATTGACTTTCCACTGAGAAATAAACACAACAACATGGCGGCAAGCCAAGAGTTTGTTCCTAAAAAGGCAAAGTCTCGTCAGTAGCTTGGTTTTGTGGCGTCGGACCTCGAACAAACCACGGTCCGCTGCAAAGTTTGTTTAAAGGCTGTTGCAATTAAAGACAGCGGACCGACACATTTATTTCAGCCTCTCAAACAGAACAGTGGCACACTTGTTCACTACGAGATGCACAACCGTGGCAGCCCACAAATACCCGCTATAAAGCAGCCAACATTAGCGGAATCATTGTGTTTCGTATGAGAAGAAAGGGTCCCGGTGGACAGCTTTACGGATGCAGTCACGATGTGTATCGCTAAAGATATGGTACCTGTATATACAGTGGAAAAGTCAGAGGTTCATCCACATGCTGTAAATGTTCAACCCCAGGTTTGTGCTACCAAGCCACAACGGGGCCTCGAGCCAGAGGATGTAGACAGGCTCATCTTCCTCGCCAAAAATGTGTAAAATAGACAGCAAGCACACACCTCATGTCCTGTACATCTACCAACATGTTGATGATGTGTATTATGCAATGCATGCAGATGTTTAATTTAGTTTACATATCTTCAGGGATATAAAATACTTTTTGTAAACAAAAGGCACCTTTTGCAAAATAAAGTATTTAATGAAAGTTATGTTAACACTTTATCAGTACCAATATGGAAACTGATCTGTTTTTATAATAGCAAGCAATCTGACATGTTAATTTTATGTTTACAAAAGCATTTTATCCAAAAGGGACACATTCTTTTCAAAAGGATGCACTTTTATTTATTTTTTCAAGTGAGTTCCAAGGTGCACTGTTTACAATGGCAGGGCAAAAGTGTTTAAAATAAATGCAACGCTTTTAATAATTTCTGTGTCATTTGAAGTTTGTTCTTGAGAAGGAAAAAAAAATTGATAAAAATCGTAAATCGAGTTTGGTGTGAAAAAAACGGAGATTCAATTTTTAGGCCATATCGCCCAGCCCTACCATCAGTAGATTGAGTCTTGGGTGCAGTTGGGTGTTCCAACAGGACAGTGATCCAAACACACATCAGAAGTGGTAAAGGAATGGATCAATCTAGCTAGAACTGAGGCTTTGAACGGCCTTCCCAAAGTCCTGACACGAACCCCATCAGAATATGTGGACTGTGCTGAAGAAACAAGTCTATTCCAGGAACACAATTAGTTGAACTTAACCGATTCTGTCAAGAGGGGTGGTTCAGCATTCAGCCAGAGGACGACCAGAAGCTTGTGGATGGAACTCAAAAGCACCTGACTGATGGCCGAAAGACTTTTAACCAAATATTACAATCAAAGTTTGTATATTTATGATCCAGCAGATGTGATCACATTTTCAGAAGACCTTTAATAAATTCATTACTGAACCAAAGTTCATGGATGTTTTTGGTGACAAAGTCATATGTGTTCCTCTCATTCAAGACAGAAACATGAGAGCTGTAGAAATCATTGGAAATGAAGACTGACATGATGAACATGTCCTTTATGAGTGGATGGAAACTTTGGACTACAGCTATAGGTGCACTGGCATGTAATTCAGGTGCACCCAATAGTAGCCAGCATTTAATTTAAACCAAGGCACACGCAACAAGACACAGCGATTACCTCAGTTGTTTAATAAAAAGATAAAAAGTGCTGATTATAAAGTTTGTGTATGTATACACTGATAAACAGGAATCAGGGTTTTGAAAAATATGCATCTTTTAAAATGCACTTTCAAAATTTCAGTCATAGTGACCTAAAACTGTTTGCGTGTGAACAACAGACACAAATATAGTGGATAATATTCATTTTTTCAAAATAATCTGTATAAGAGTAGACTAGACGAGAGTTAATTTTGTGTGTTTCCTCCTTATCTTCTGCCTCTCTGCAGGCTCATCAGCAGTGCAGGAAGGCGGACCGTCTGCTAGTGGCTGGAAAGTATGAAGAGGCCATCTCATGCCATGGAAAAGCAGCTGGTGAGTTCTGTGACAGACACGATGGACAAGATTTTATACAGAGGTATTCTTCTTGCTTACATACTTACTCATCATGAATGACTCATGACGTTAAAGTCACATCAGCCCAGCTGACCCAAATAAATAATATGATAACTTCCCAGAGAATTAATGTAAATTGCTACAGCATTCATGGAGTAAGGTGTAAATATTTATTGAGAGCCTTTATGGTTTACTGTTGTTAAAAATGCAGCCTCTATTTGCAGTGATAAAGACGAAGTTGTTGGCCTCCTCCACATTGCACAATTGCCTGTCTCTGTCTCTCCAGATCTTTTGACAGATGCAATGAAGACAGCAGTGTGTGAGCAGGTGAGACACTTCAGTGTTGGCGTGTGTGTGTGTGTTCAGTAGCCCCATTCACACTGCCGTTCGGCTGCAGGGATCCTTCGCCAATTTTCCGCCTCCGTGTGAATGTCTTGGAGGCAGCGAGGGGGAGAATTTCGCTCTGGCGCTGATCCGCCTCTGGAAGTAGTATCAGAGGCACAGTATTGGCGAACCAAACCAGTGTGAATGGATAAGCCGGCTGCGCTTATCAAGGGCGTGTCAATCGGACAGTCTGATAACTGTACAGGTCCCTCACTCAACTAAATAAAGACAAATGTCCGACAAAGCAACATTACATGACCAAACAAAAGTAATGTAGTAACTGTAACTGTCTTTGGCAACTTATGAAGAAAAAAAAACAGCAGATACACGTGGAGAAGTGTCTGTCCTCCTGAAAAGTGTCTGTCATCAGCAAAAAACTTTAACTCACCAAGTGATTGTGTTGGAAAAAATCACAGTGACGGTCAGCCCTCCCAGAAAATAGCCTCCCTCTCCGCGAGTGACAGAGTCAGACAGCATCCAGTTTACTGATGGTGATTATGTAATTTAGAGCGAAAAACATAACTATCATTTTCCAGGATGTTTGGTGGGTCAGGATCTCAATCACAGCACATTATAACAGCATCCATATGATTATAAACTGTCCGCTGGTTTAGATTGACAGGATGACACCGGGGAAACACATTGAAAACACACAGACGTAATCATCATGACTCTTTAGGAGGCGCAGTGCTGGCTTTCTGTTTGAACTACACAGCGGTGCGTCTTTAAAATGGA
Source organism: Spondyliosoma cantharus (assembly GCA_900302685.1). Taxonomy (NCBI): domain Eukaryota; kingdom Metazoa; phylum Chordata; class Actinopteri; order Spariformes; family Sparidae; genus Spondyliosoma; species Spondyliosoma cantharus. The sequence continues at coordinate 27,409 of OMLP01045938.1, forward strand.
GATGCTGCGCTCTGTGTGAATGACCAACGGCAGAGAATTGGCGAACCACCGCTGTGGAGATAATGTGGCTTCTCTGTGTGAAAGGGGCTATCGAGTTCCATGAACTGGTGCAACGCCTCTGTTCCCCACCATCCGTGCATCCTTGTATCTTGACTGACATGAAAGCCCTAACACAGCCTTCAGTCAGGTCATATTGATTCTAAAGCAGCATTGTGGATTTAACCGTATGGAAGCCTGAATAATAGGAATGCAATATAACCCCTGCTGAAGTCACAGAGAATTATCTATGTTTACCGGACCCTCAGTAAAGGCTCTGTCTAAAACCTTTGGAGCAGATGTGTAAAGTGGACTCATAGTTTTTCTGGCTCTGTTGACAGAGCTATTTTTACTTTATTTATAAAAAAAAAAAGTATTCTACTAAGGTACAGTTCTAAGGCCTTGGTACCTTACTTGAGTACATGGGTGTCTCTGTGCTTCATTAGCTATTAAATCCATTCTGCTTAATTATTGCCAAAAATAATGTTAGTCCATATCAAGTTTTGACTGCTACCTTGCACCGAGGCACAGTGACACACAGATTGACACATAGCGCGCGCGCGCACACACACACACACACACACACACACACATACGAATGTGACACAAACATCAACTAGTCATTGAAGTGTTGATGCCGATTCATTAAGTCTACAGCAATTTCCCAAATGCGTTGAGAGTGGCTAGTTAGGCGACATACAGTCAGCTTGCATTTTAGCTTGTTAAGAACAATTTACTATTAGCCTAAAGGGTGGGCTCTGGCTTTTTAAAAGAAACCAGTGGTGTATTAGAGACTGGTGTATTGAGAGTGCCATGGCTGTTTGTTGATACTGTGTGTTTTCAGGCTCGTCTGTCCATGGAGCTGCAGAGAGACAGTCACATCAAACATCAGCGACTGATCCAAGAGCGCTGGAAGAGAGAGGCTCGTCGTGAGGCCACAAAGGTTCGACCTGGCCAGGTGCAGCCCTCCAGCAGCCCAGCCCTTCATACCCAGACCCAGTCCACAGGCCAGTCCCAGCCCCATGGCTCCACAGGCCTCTCAACTGCAGAGTGTGGAGGAATCAGGGAGAGAGAGTACGACACCTTGCTCTACCAGCTTCAGACACGGCAAAACGGAGGCTGCCAGCCTTTGACTTCACCCTGCCCTGGATCTAAGACAACCAAAGATGACAAAACTCGCCTGGAAGAACAACAGACCACCATCGAGGACCTGCGGCGCCTGGTTGACCAGTTGATGAACGACAACCAGCGGCTGGCAGCTGACAACAAGCGGCTACAATCTGAAAACACCCGTCTGCGCTCCGAGGCGGCTGAGGCAGCAGACTTTGTCGAGCGTTCTGAGCTCTGGGTGCTCCCGCAAGCGGGTGGGCAGGAGAGGAAAAGCACAGGGAAGGGGAAGGAGATTGCAATTCCTCAGCTGCCACCACTGGAGATGCCAGCTCAGGAAGATCTGTGTCTGGATGACCTGCCTCCTTTGGAGCTGCCAGAGGACATCCAGAATGAACTACAGGAGCTGCTGGACAGGGACAAACTGTGATAAGAGACATGTCACACACACACACACACACACACACACACACACACACACACACACAATATGACTTCTGAGTTTGGACGCCAAAACCATTGACATGTCAAACCACAGACTCTCCTCAGACCTCTGCTCAAGTTCAAACTGGAGTCAATCTCACAGCTTTGAGCAGAGGTCTAATCAGGCAGATTGTATGATGACATCTTTACCACTAATAGAATCTAAGGCCTTGTACACACGTACACAGATATTTTCATACATTGATTGTTTTCCTCCATGTTTTCCTTTAACAAATATCTCTGTACTCCATGAGAAGGCAAAAACAATTCCAAACACTTAAACAAGCAGTGGAATAACAAGCATGAGTGTGAAGTTGCTTCTGTTTAAACAAAGTCATCCCAAACAGTAGATAACCTCTAAATTAAGTTGTACACTTGTAATTACACATAGCAGTGCTAATCTAGCATGAACAGTAGTGTGCCATTGTTGTTCTTTCATGTGTATGCTGATTATACAACACTCTGCGTGTCTGAGAGGAGGTGAGGATGTTATCATACATGTCCTCACAGATGCATAGTAACCAGATTTTTGTGACAAAAAACTCTCCATTTTACTGACCTAAAATGCTGTGTGCCCGTGAACAAGAGGCCAAAATGCAGAGAAAAATGATTGTTTAGCAAAATCTCTGTGTACATGAAGACAAAGCCTTGGTCAATGATAATGGAGTAGCTCACCCACAGATTATACCAGCGTTAACTTCAGTGAGGATGTATGTCAGTATGTCATGCAGTGAGTTCTGTATCAGCTTTCAGGAAACAGCTGCAGTAGTAAGAAACATTGGCCTTTGACAAAATACTGTATGTTTTAACTCAAAGTTCGCTTCAGTTATTTACATAATGTGTAACAGTTTCTAGAAATGTTAGTGCAAGCCAATATGTGATCATCTTAAAAGCTGCTGGACATATCGTATTAAGAAGAAAGACGTGTGTCTGAGACCAGTGCAAGTAGGCTTCAGTATCATTAGGATAGTCATCCAGTGGCTACAGAGATTGTTTAGTCGACCCTATTGATTAGATGATTATGTAGTTTAGTAAATCTAATAACAGAATGTAATGGTTTTGTTATTATGAATGTCAGAGTGATTTTCTACGACCTTTTTGGACTTTATGGAATAGAACCTGAACATTGACTTTTTATTGACTGTATGAAAGGAAGAAGAAACAGCAGCAGTGTGGGCTGTTTAAACACACCACTGCCTGAAACTACTGGACCTGCCAGTTTCTGTCTGAACATCTGTCTTTGTTTAAAATCCTCTGACATGATTAGTGTCTAGTTTTTAGTTCATGTTCTTCCATGAAGATAATCTTAGTGAAATAGTTCAGTTTCAGAACACTTGATGTGCTGCTCAAGTACATTTATGGTTATTTTCTATGTATTGGTCCCTAATTAGAACATATTCCCAGCAGCCACAGGTGTTTTGGAGACTGTTGAAATCCAGCAGCAACAACACACTCACTTGATGTTACACTGACATAAAAACTCAACTCTTTCTTCTCACATGAAGGTGAGTAGATGAGCTATTATTGTACAATTTGTGGATGAACTGTTCCTGTGGGCTGTCATTTGAACCTGTAAGCCATTTATGATGTCAGAGGTATTGGTCCGACTCATACCACACACACGTAGATCAGGATCATGTGCCATGTGATTAATAAACGGAAAAGTATATTGCTGTTGTTGAGGAAAAACTAAGTTGCTGCATTTTTTTTTTCTGTTGGCGAACTTAAATTAAAGGCTTCAATGATCGTTTGTGTGTGTAGTGATTTTTTTATGACATGGCTTCCAGGGGAAATAATCACTTATCCTAATTGCCATGCAGATGGGTGTTTTTGTGCAACAACAGCAATATAAAACACAATGTGTGTGTGTGTATATGTGTGTGTGTGTGTATATATATATATATACACACACACACACACACACACGTCTATATATATCTATAGATGTATATCTATAGATATATCTATATATAGAGATATATATACATAGATAGATAGTATACAATAGCGCGCACACACACACACACACACACACACAGATGGTGTGAGTTGATGGGAACGAAGGCTGAAGCACACAGGTGATAGAGCCTGGCAGACATATCCAGTCACTGCCTGTTCACACTGCAAGCAACCAGATTGATGAGCTGATGATGGTGTGAAACCGACACGCACTGAGGTTTGCAGCAGGAATGGGATGTTTGCTGATTGGGTCACGTTCATAATGCTTGTAAGAGCAACCGGCTGTTTCTGCCTATTTTAGCTTTTTGACCTCAGTTATGAGGATTGTCTGCTTCTCTGTTTAATATCATTTTAAAGTAAGTGGTTGTGTGTTTATTATAGTAACAAGTAATTTAAGGCTGTCATCATGAGCTGTAGGAGAATTATAACTTTTGTCTTTTATCAAACTTACAGATGCATTATTAATAAATAAAATATCAGTAATGAAAGTACATCACAGACAAAGTACATGACGTGAAAATGCAGTTGTAGAGGCGCATCACAATGCGCTGGTGACATATAAAGCATGTTTAGCAAAGTTTCATACCTTTTGGTATTGAATAAAAAATTGCTGCCTGGAAGCCAGAATCTAAACTACTGTTAGATGTTGAAAAGTGGTCGGCAAGAAGGTAAACAGACTAAAACGTGTAAAGTCACGGGGCTGGTTCTTTTAAGGCTGCATAAATCAGTTTATGTTGACTTGGGGGCGTAAGAACTTGATAGAGACAGCCTGGATACGTTAGCAACCTGTCAGTCTGTTATGGTTAGCAGGTTTCAAACACTACAACCCTATTCTACAACCAGCAGACACAGAGCAACATTAGCATTCATTGGGAGTCATCTGATGAGTATTACGTCTCATTTATGCTTAATGTTGGATCCAGATGCAGATGAAGTCCTCTGTCCATACTCATACTTAAAAGCTTATGGATGTGGACTAAAGGAAGCAGTACTGCTGTTAATCGTGGGGGGCAGTGTAGCTGTAGTTCAAGTGAGACAACGAAGAAGTAAGAACAATGCCGGACATCTGAAGGCACTAAAAATGAGGTTTATCTTCAGTTGCACATTGGTACAGTGAAAGGAGTTCTCCATCCACAAGTCCCGATATATGTAATGGCATCACAGCTGTACGGCCTGAATAATGCTGCCTCTGATTCTGCCTCTTTCTTGTCGTTATGTCGTCCCGTCAGCGTTGCCATGCTTGTTACGGTCAGAAACAGATTCTGAGCTGCCCCCTCTAGTGGATGTATAGCTTAACATCCATGCTAATGTAACTAAAGGGGGATTACAGTCAGTTTGAGGTCTGGTTTCGGTCTCCACCAACTCCCAAGGATAATATCTAAATACCTCACTGTCCACCAGCTAGTCTAACTGTCCGTCTGCTGGGAGTGGATTTATCAGAGCTTCTCCCCTGACAGTGCATAGACTGAACATACAGCTGATTTGCTGTAAAACCTAAAAGAGGCATCATGTTTGGTTATGATATTCGTCTCTACAAGCCTCACCTTTCACTTGACGTAGACGTTTGATTAGGTGTCAACATTGAAAACAATTCCTTGCTGCAGCTTTAACTGAACTGAGCTAGCATTAAATGTGTAGCACTTGTCTTGTCTAGCACACTAGAGTGGATGTTATGAACAGCTTTTCCAGTGAAGACATGTGATTGGCTGTTAACAAAGGGAAAAAAATCACTTGAGGCAACTTGTTGACAGTGTTGCTTGCAGTCTGAATGCAAACACACTATGACATACTTTGAGGTATCGTCCAAACTCACACTTAGAACTGTGTATTTCCTTACTGGAACAATACTGTTATGCAGAACTGGCTGCAAACAGGATTGTGCTGTGTGCACGACCTATGCAAAACTAAATGTAGACCAAACATGCTTCGATTAGATTATTAGTAAGGCTTGCTGATTGAGCCTAATGCTGACATGTGGACGACTGTAGAAAAAGTGTTTTCTTTTTAAAGGAAGCTAAATGAGTAAATGATTTTCATCATTTATGATCACACCTCTTGGACACTATGGCAGGATATAATGTCTTGCTGCATGTTTGTTTTATCATTGTCATGATAGTGTTTAATCAGTGTGTTTAAATGTGAAAAAGGTGAACGATGAGCTACTGATCTCTACAGAAATCTACAGTCATGGAATGCAGCAATAATATGAAGACAGACATATTTCATACAGCTAAAAGGAGTCACTTCTCACTTGTAGTTGATGGCCGGTGTACAAAATGAAAGTGTAAACTGCCGGCTGGCCGGCTAGCATTAATCAACGTAGCCGAAACAGCTTCAGCAGTCCTCCAGAACGCTGGACCTTCTCAAGAAACCCAACCCGTGCCTTGGACAACTTTCTGTACTGAGGCGGCAGTCACATGTTTGGATCTTCAGATGGACAGCAGCAGTGTCTTGACCTGATTAATCACCAGACAGACAACAGCAACAACAGCTCTCAAGTCATCTCAGCCCACATCTGTATCTGTTACACTCGCATTTGTTAGGATAGATGTCTGCAGGTGGCACCTTTGGTACAGCTCCACCATTTTGTGTTGTAAACACTGAGCCAAGCCCAGATTGTGCGTGGCCTCACACCAGGGGATAACCAGTATTAGTTTTGTCTCGTGATTTTGTTTGGTACCGAGCTGACAAAGGCCAACCTGTGATGATCTCCGCCATCAAACCAAACCGTTGTCATTCAAAGCTCTGGGAACTGTTCTCTGTCAGACAGCTGAAGGAAACAAACTCTTCTCATCCCTACTAAAAAACGAGTGTAAAAGTTGTTTTGTTAACTTGTTTGGAGCCAACAGTCTGCAGACTCAACTACTGTTCTGTTAAAAAGACTTGAGAGCAGGAGAAGATGTGAGCTCAGATGGTTTTAGAACTGAGACAGTGAAATGATCTGACGTCTGTGTTAGACCCAGTCCTCTTCTCTGTCTTTCTCTCTTACCATATGAAGATGTTTGATGAATACAATGATCTGTGTTGCCATGATATGTGATATTATGTGATTTGGAGTAATGTCCTGGAAAACTGATGTGTGTTTTGTTCTACCATCTGAAAGACAGAATACTGTTTGTGACAAGTTGTGTATTTTATGTTATTGAACATGTGCGTTGTATGAATGTGAGAGTGTATTAAGGTTTTGACAGATGTGGGGTTTAAAGGCCAGTTCAGGTATCTTTACCTACTTTAACCAATGCTACGTTTTGGCTCATGGTTATATGATGCTGGTATCCAATGGAATCATAAGAGAATAATAATAAAAGCATTTGATGGCCCAAATGACAAGTAATCAGTGTTTGTTTTTGTCATTGTTGTTGTTAATAGGTCTGAAACAGACCCAGATATCATTATGATACTCAGTGGAAGCTCTAAGGACATGATGGGGGTTACGACCCCACAGATCATATAAATGTTTCTATTGTATGTGCTTGTCTCTCTACTTGAATAACCCTCTCTGTTACCTGAGTGTGTGTGAGTGGTTGCAGGTGTGTTTGAGTGATTGGGTTAGGGTAGGTCAAGGTTAAAACGCCGTACTCAGAAGAGTGCTGTGAGGTGGCTCTGGCACAGGGTTACTGTGGTTGTTAAAAAACATTTTTGTGTCGTATTGAAATTAAAATCAGTTATAAGCAATCCCAATAACGTGGTTGAATATTCCATTTAAAAAGACAGGAATGGCTGGACGGCAGAGGAAGGCAGCGGGATGTCTCCTGTTTAAAAGGAACCCCAAGTCAGTATAGTGTCTCCCCCGAATCTCAAAAGGTGGGGCACGCCTGTGGGTGGCTCCAAGGTGACTAAATAAAATAAGTAGAAGGAAATGTTAATAAATACTTTCAAATATATGCCTAAGCCAATAAGTCTAACTAAATCCAAAATATATAAATGTGCATTCATGTAAGTATGTCCTAGAATATAAATCTACTGCATAAGATAGTTGAAAAGAAGTAGAGAGTGTAGGAGATACACTACTTGAGAAGAAGTTAATTAATCATAGGGATTAATAACACACTCGTAAATGGGGCACCACCTCCGTTGTCTGTTTACTGGGATGATTCGGAGGCAATCATTCCAAACATCTGATCAAATCAAT
>OMLP01045940.1:0-19663 GCA_900302685.1 Spondyliosoma cantharus
GTAAATCGACAATGGTGTAATGATTCAGTTCGACTCCCAAGACGATTCTCACCCGACTGGCCAATAGGAACGTGGCCCCGCCCATGACATTATTTTCACAGCAAGAGCAAAATCCTGACAGGAGAGGAAGAAATTGCACCGAGAGCAAAGACTTAGGTTTTGAGAGAGAGAAGAAAAACGCTTTGAGAGAAACACATTTTTTTGAGAGAGAAAATGTTTTCACACTGATAGCAAAAAATATATATATTTGAGAGTTAAACAAAAGTATTTTGAGAGAGACTTTTTTTTCTCGGAAATAATTTTACAAATTTCAAATTTATATTTTTGTATGTTCTATGAGAAAATACTTTCTCTCAAAAGTTTTTTTAGTCTCAAATATTATTATTTTTTGCTATTGGTATGAAAACTTTTTCTCTCAAATAATTTTTTTTCTCGCATGTAATAAAGACACAAATCTAACTCCATAATGGTCGTAAAGTGAAAGTAAGTAAATTGGAGGTGTTGCCGCCCCTCGCAACAACTTTCTTCTTGCAGCTCCTGCAGACAGGGCTGCCGTCCTCGACCAGCTGTCCCTGAGCATTCTTATAATAAGCGAAATTCGCCCTTACTTCAGATTTGGTTCTCTCTGAAGGCGGAAAAATGCCTTGAGGGCCGCTATACTATCACACCCTCCTTCCGCCATGTCTTCTTCACTACATAACAAGCGCACGTTTCCACACCGTGGTTATCGACCGTGGCGGTTACCATGGTAATTAAAACTTAAAAGGTAACCTTCACCGTCGGGAATTTTACCATGGTTTACCGTGACATCGGTAACCCTTACATCCCTACTGCCAGCCAGATTTTTATCACCAGTTTGGACGGCTCTGTGTCCATGATGGACTGTTGCACATATCTTGATTTGAATCTCTGACCAATGTGTTATGGAAAATATTATGCCAACTCTTATATCATTTCTTGTTTTTTCAGGCAATATGGCAGACCATATCCACAAATATGATGAGATCTACAGGGAGAGTGTCCCTTTCCCAGCGGATGCACAAAGGATCCAGGGCTATGACTTCAACCAGGGAGTGGACCACAGAGCCCTGCTGCAGTCCTATGTCAAAACAGGCTTCCAGGCTACCAACTTTGGCCTGGCTGTCCAGCAGATCAACAGCATGGTGACATTTGTTGTGCACCACCAGCAAGCATTTGAAATTATTTTTATTTTGAAAAAATATCTTAATCTTTGATGCAAAATGTAGCATAGGGTCCAAGTGCAACCCTGACTTTGGATATGTTGGTTTTCACTTAACGTCTTCATGATCCACTCCACACATCCACAGATTGAGAGGCGTCAGCAACCACTAACAGTGGAGAATGGAAGTGTTGAGGATGATCTATCCAACTGCCCCTGCCTGAGGAGCTGCACCATCTTCCTTGGTTACACCTCAAACCTCATCAGCAGTGGAATCAGGGAGACTATCCGCTACCTCGCAGAGCACAAGATGGTACGGCCCTCCTCAAAACTCATTGGAAATATGTCACTGCGCTATTGACAAATGCTATCTTGTCTCCAGACTACAATTATTGAAACAACCTTACAGGAAACATTTGAATCATAGTCCAAGATAGGACAGAGCAGCACATTACATTTGTTCTCTTACCAACTATATTTCTTTCTGTGTGTAGGTGGATGTCTTAGTGACGACTGCTGGAGGTATAGAGGAGGATCTGATCAAGTGTTTGGGCCCGGTTTACGTGGGAGACTTTACTCTTCCTGGCAAAGATCTGTTTGAAAAAGGCATTGACAGGTCAGAGAACATTTCAGACTGTTGTGGTACACGGGACACTCATTAATTTACAACTGTCTACATTGCTAGACAGGAAGCTGAATAAAAGTGAATGGTGCAACATAGCTGAAAAGCTATGACAGCTTCCTCCATTTTGGCTGTCAGATCTACACACAATTTAACTTTATGCAGAACATTTGCACAAATTGATTTCACTTCCTCGAGCAGATGTGTGATTGTGACAATTGCATAGGAATGAAAAGATTTCACTATTTTTAACCATGGTGTGGCTAGACTTTAATACTAAAGCAAAAATGAATTGAGCAGTTACTTGCAATTAATACTGTACAAGCTGTACATTTATTTTAGCTATGATCTCATGTCATGCTGTGCATGGAGCAAGTAGTTTTTATTACAGCACAATGAAGTCGGTTAGTGGCTGTTGGAGGTAATAAAAGAATGCAGGTTCCCAATAATTGGATTTTATTGAAAATCTTATCAGCCTCAGAAGTGGATACATCACATTAATTTATAAAAGAAGATGCACAATTCATAAATTACAGTGATACATAATTTTACTGTGACTCATTAATTGTGGATTTCAATCACAATATGCAGAAAATACATAAGTTGGCTTTCATTAACACATTAAATTCTCTGTGTGTCACTTGCACAATGCAGGATTGGGAACCTTCTGATGCCCGATGAAAACTATACAACATTTTACAATTGGATCAAGCCGATCTTGAAGCAGATGCTGCTGGAGCAGAACACTCAGGTGTGTGTACTCTGTTTTGAACGCTTGTGTACCTGTCTTCTTAAAATGTACACTGTAGGGATTGGTCAAATTAAACACAAGCATAGGTCAACACCTAATGCATGGTGTGTTGTTTGAATAACAAATGTTTTTACTGAATTAGTAAAAAGTCAGTCAAATACATAATAAAAATAATACATACTTTAGAGCACACTGAAGAGCTATGAATTACACCAATTAAAAGTGGAATTTCCTCATGCTGTTCCATTCAATGTGGTAGTTTAGATATCCTGATAGTTGTAGTGCTGCCATCTCACACTATAGTGCTATCTTTCTGTGACACATCTTCCCTCAGGGCGCTCACTGGACTCCTTCAAAGATGATCCAACGACTGGGGAAGGAGATCAACAACCCTGAGTCTGTTTGCTACTGGGCCTACAAGGTGAGTCCTGATATACACCAGGTGGTGATCTGAGATCTGTCCATGTGAGATAAATTAATTAACACTTGTACTTAAACTGGTAGTATGATAACCTGTGGGATGAAGCAGAATGACATCCTTGTGAATTTTGAAGTTACTATCCAGTGAGTGTGTTTATATTTTGTGTGACCGTCCTTCTATTGAGTACGGATCTGGGGTTTCAGAATAGCATCCCAGTGTTCAGCCCCGCCCTGACAGACGGCGCTATAGGAGACGTACTGTACTTCTTCTCAGCTGACAACCCTGGCCTGATTGTGGACATAACTGAAGGTAAGACAGTCTTCATTGGTGCTTACCTAATTTGTCTTTGTGATGTTCAGTTCGTATACATTTAATTCCAGACATAACAAGGATGAACACCCAGGCAGTGGCTGCCAACAGCACAGGGATGATCATCCTGGGGGGAGGTGTGGCCAAACACCACATATGCAATGCCAATGCAATGGAAAGTATTTAGCATTTCTGAATTTGATGATGTCCCCATAGAAAAAACATTTTTGTACCTGTGGATTTTTGTTTTCTTTCAGAGGGGCGTGAGGTAATATAACTAAGTTTGATTAAAGAAGTCTTCCAGATGAGTACTTTAATGTTATGCAAAGTAGGCCAGCCTGATAAACACACAAGACTTTCCCTGACTGACTGACTGACTGAGTGTTACAAAGTGATCAAGCATTGGTTGGTTCAGTGTTGGAGTTCCGCCACTTGTTGTTTGTCTTTCAAAAAGAGTAGGGCAATTTTATCAATCTTTTATCAACCAGCAAGGATGTCTTCCTTGCTCAGTTTGCTGTTTTGATGAACTGATTTGTCCCTTCCAGAGGTTGGGAGCTGACTTTGCGGTGTACGTGAATTCAGCTTACGAGGCTGATGGTTCTGACTCAGGGGCCAGACCCGATGAGGCCGTGTCCTGGGGCAAGATCAAACTAGATGCTAAACCTGTGAAGGTATCCTTCATACTAATTCTAGATTTTACATATTAGTATGCATGTTTTGTTTATGTATTTACTAGTGTTACAAAGTTGCACAAAGTCTGTTTCTTGATCTGTTCAATAATTGCATGCAAGAGTTTATCTTTTCTATGTCTATCACAAGTATGGTGTATGGGAAAACAGAGAATTTGTGCCAAATCTTAGTAATTCACTGTGTATTCTTATCTCAAGCCATAGAAAAAAAGAACAGATATACAAAGAAAGGAATTGATTGTCTTTGGCGTCATGTTCTCTGATTTGATACACAGCCTGTTGTTCTGTCTCTCCAGGTGTTTGCAGAGGCTACCTTAATCTTCCCCTTATTAGTGGCAGAAACCTTCGCTGTTCATGCTGATAAGAAGACCACAGACGAGACAAAAGAATGAACTGAGAGCTCCTCAAGTTAACATTAGTAGTAGCAAACTCTATTTGACACTTGTCTCTTTGTTGCACTATGATGATTAACATTCTTTTAGGTTTATAGGGATGTTTGATAGACCTTTGTCATGATGGACTTTTTGACTTTTCATTCCAGTAAAAGGTCTTCCAAGGTCCTAGGACACTCTCCTGAAATATAATGGAGCAATTATTATAGTTATTACATTTTGACAGGTCAAATTGTCTGCTCTGAGAAGATAAATGTCATGCAGACGGATGTTTCTGTGGTAACCTGTACAATGATAATAAAACTGGTCTAAGAACTGATCCGTGTGGTACACTGTGTGAACTCTAATCACTCTAATCACTCTAGTGAATGGATGTTAAGTCATTTAGATAAATAGATACCAACGGCTGAATATGCATTTTACATATTATGTTTGAAATTTTCACTTATTATTCACACTAATCTGTTCAGACTGTTAAACATGCATTTGACATCATAAAGAATTAATTTTCAAAAGTTTCTGTTCTTCTCATATTGTCCTTGGGTATATTTTGGCTTTTACCTGTACACATACTGTATTTGACGATAGGCTACTTTAGAGATGTTGGAGCAATACCTGGACTATGCAGGTCATGTTACACTTTGAGAAAGGTGAGTACCCAAACACAGAAACACATGGGAGGCAGGCAGGATAAGGAACTGAAAATAAGCTTTCAATGAGAAGCCAAAAATCCAAAACCCATGTAATACATAGTATTAATAGTAAAAACATAGTAGCAAACACAAGCTAAGACAAAGTACCAAGAAGAACAAAGTACTAAATAAAAACAAGAGGAATGACAAAAAACGAACAACACAGGGTTAAACAGGGAGATGCTGGAGACCACCGGAAGGCACTGGAGAGAACAGGCTCAGGTGAAACACGCAGGGAACCACTCAGGAGGAACACAGGATGAGGGGCAATTCTCCTTGCCTGAGGTGTTAACAGGATGGTACATAGGATGAAGTTTACCATCCAATAAAACATCCAAGGCTCACTGCCCTGTGGAAGGCATGATCAACACAAACATCAGGGGGTCATTGTTTGGGGAAGGAGTGATTAACAACTGTAATAAAGTATGTAACCACTGTTCTGTTGTATTTAAGTGAGAAACATTTGCAAGACTGCATAAAGTAAAAGAGATCTGATCCATCACACCTAATCTAAAATTCTTCAGTGAAGTAGCAACTCTCTACCTCAACAAGGAGAATGTCCCTTACAACAGGAGGGAGGGAAAATCACACAATAGGAGGAAATGAAAAGTAGCACATGGCACAAAGAGGGCAAAAGAAGAAATAAAACAAGAAATCACAGAAACACAACCAGAATCATCACAGTTCATACACAAAATGTGGCAATAAAGTGTTGAAATACTGGAGCTCAAATGTTGGTAAAAAGGAGTGACGCTGAGATCGAAAAGTGGCTGAAGGTATGTCGATTGTTGCTCAGCGGCTTATACTGATCCCCAGACTGGTAAACAGATTCTCGGTGTGGTATAAACCGATCCGCAGACTGGTATAAATATTATCGGAGTGGTATAAACCAATCCCCAGACTGGTGTAGAGATTCTTGGAGACTCCAAGAATCTTTATAAACCGATCCCCAGACTTTTATAAATATTATCGGAGTGGTATGCCGCTATTATGCCACTGTTATTCCACCGACACAATACTGTATGTGCCGCTTGAGAATGTTATGGCACTGAGAGACTATTGGATGGGTACCGCCCCCTGATGAATATGCAAATATAATGCCACTGGACTGGTTTGAGGACAAGTACTGCCATAAATGTCTAATTTTTTTTTTCTTTATTGACAATGCTAACTTAACACATTACCGCAAGTAAAGGAACGTATGTTATGTTGTTGGGTGTAATTACTGTCTATATGCGTAACAACATAACATACGTTCCTTTACTGTGCCATAACATTTTCAATCGGTTTATACCACTCCGAGAATCTTTATAACAGTCTGAGGATCGGTATAAGCCGCTGAGCAGCAATCGACATACCTTCAGCCACTTTTCGATCTCGGCGCTACTGCTAAAAAGGCTGTCGTCTACTTGATACTGCATGTTTCATTACAGAGTGTACAAATCATACCGTTTGATCTCGTGCCGCCCACAGATAACATAAGTGTTTTGTTGTGCTTCTAATTTTTTTTGGTCAAACAGGCCTTGTCACTTCTCTTGGCACCTTCCCTTGGGAACGCCTCCCTGCTCCCGCTTCTTATAAGTGGAAAGGTTTTGAACAGCAGGTCTACAGGACTGATCTATCAACAAACAAGACAGGTAAGGTTACAATCTAGACTGCTTACCTTGCTTGAAAGAAACATCAGCCAATGCTAAGTATACAAAAATATGAATAAAAAATATACAAGACATATACATTAATTTGCATATCAATTGAAGCTTGCATGCTTTGGCAAAGTTGTAGAATTTCAGTGATCAGTGGTTTGCCTTGGGAGACCCTACCAGGGGCATTAAGCCCTGGACAACATAGCTCCTAGGATCATTCAGGTACTCAAACCCCTCCACCAGGTAAGGTGTTGGTTCAAGGAGGACTGTAAAGACCCATCCAATGAAAATCTAGTTTTTAACCTTGTTAACCTATCCATATGCGTTTGTTTATACAAGACATCTCGTGAGTAAAATAAGTAGTCAGACTTTAAACAGAAAGAAACACATTCTCGTCTGACACTCTTCAATATACAGTCAGCCAATATGTTAAAGTGCCAATATCTTATCAGCAATATTGTGGTAACTCTAATAATTCTATGATTTCTTTGAGACAGTATGGCACACCATATCCACCCCATACCTGGGGACCTCTATAGGAAGACTGACCCCATACAAGAGGATATGCCAAAGGTCCAGGGCTACAACTTCAACCAGGGAGTGGATTACCGAGCCATGCTGCAGTCCTACCTCAACACTGGCTTGCAGGCAACTAATGTTGGCAAGGCTATCCAGCAGATCAACAAAATGGTGAGATGGGCTGTGCCCACGGAGAACTAGAGTGAACGCCCATGTTGACGTTATCTTTATTAAAGTGTCTTTATTTTGAGGCTTTGATGCTGTGAGTAGCATAGTATTTAAAGACACTGCTGGTTTATGTACTGACAGCAGTGTGTAACAGCTTGATTAATGATTGTGTTTCAATGATTATTCTTTATGCACTGCATTTTCTTGCTTGAGACCTGGAGTAGTTTCTTTGGTCTGTTATATCTAGAAAACCAGACTCACACTACAGTTTCCATTGGTTTTATCAGTCTTCCTGATCCACTGCATGTCTACAGATTGAGAGGCGTCAGCAACCTGTAACAGTGGATGAATGGAAGTGTTAAGGAGGATCCATCAACCTGCCCCTGCCTGAGGAGCTGCACCATCTTCCTCAGTTACACCTCAAACCTCATCAGCAGTGGAATCAGGGAGACTATCTGCTATCTCGCAGAACACAAGATGGTACATCCCTCCTCACATGCCTTTCCAAATAAGTTCCTGTGCTATTTATGACAAATTATTGACACAATTTAAAAGGAAACATTTGAATTAGAGGAATGTAATCTTGTTCTACAAATTAACACATTACATTTGTTCTGTGATACAATATCTTTCTTTCTCTGTGAAGGTGGATGTCTTAGTGACGACCGCTGGAGGTATAGAGGAGGATCTGATCAAGTGTTTGGGCCCGGTTTACGTGGGAGACTTTAATCTTCCTGGCAAGGAACTTTACAAAAAAGGCCTAAACAGGTCAGAGAGCAAAATATGACACCTTGTAAAATAAGTTCACTTCAAGGCTAACATGTATATTTTTTGATAATTGTTTAAGACATTTCTCAAGTAGAACAAGTTTCTTACTTTCAAGGATATGCCGTTATTGTCTTCTGTGATAGTGAACTGAATATCTTTCAGCTTTTGCTTACCTTGGGCTCTCAGGAATTGTGATGGGTTATGGGAATTATTGTAGACAAATAAATGGTGATGACAATGACAATAATAACAAAAAAGGATTAATCAGTAGTATAAAACAAAAAATCATTAATTTCAAGAGGACTCAGTTCTTTTGTGTCTCTTTGGCTGCAGGAACGGAAACACTTTGATGTCCGACGAAAACTATGTCAAATTTGACAAATGGATGAGGCCAGTCTTGAAGCAGATGCTGCTGGAACAAAACACCCAGGTATTTGGACTCCATCTGAACATTTGAATTTCTTTTCCGATAGTTGTTATGTGCAGGGAGTGTTGCCAAGTGAATAAATGCTAGTTACGATATACTTAAGATAATTCTGTTATTTAGTTTGTAATGCCCAAAGTTTTAGCTGAAAGAATGGAAACCAATCAAAAATCCCTCTTGCACTAACAAAGGATTAAAAGTCATAATTACAAATTCTACCAATTTCACTATCCCAATTTGTGACCTGCTCCAGCCCTCACATTAAAGTGTACACTAGTATTTTATTTTATTTTTCAAAAATAATTTAGGGTGTTCGCTGGACTCCATCTAAGATGATCCATCGACTGGGCAAGGAGATCAACAACACTGAATCTGTTTACTACTGGGCCTACAAGGTGAGTCCTGGTATTCAGTCAGGCTAGTGATCTGAGATCTGTCCATATAGAGTAAACTCACCAACATTTGTACTTTAATTGGTAGTATGATAACCTATTATGAATTATGGGTCATAACTAGGTTGTTGATCCACCATTCTGTAAATGTTTTTGTTTTTAAGCCATAAAGTGACTGTCCTGCTACTGAGTAAGGATCTGGTGTTTCAGAATAACATCCCAGTGTTCACCCCCGCCCTGACAGATGGCGCTATCGGAGACATGCTCTACCTCTTCTCAATGGAGAACCCAGGCTTAATATGTGACATAGTTGAAGGTAGAAGAGTCGTCACTTCAGTCTACTTAAAGCAACATTATGTAGAAATTATCATTTTTTGCAATTGCCGCCCACCACAATTTACATACAATACATGTATGTAATGCTGTGATCCTACCACCCCTCAATGAAGTTCCATAGTACAGAAAAAATTGATTGTTGGGCGGGGGGTAGTGGCTGAGAAAGAGACACCATTCACCCTGTTACAAGACACTGTACCATCAAAATGATTATTTTAATTTTATTTTAAGAGAAAAAAGTTACATAATGTTGCCTTAATTTGTCTCTGAGTGATAAACAATGCATTTGATTTCAGATGTTGGGAAGTTGAACAACCTCGTTCTGGCCTCCAACAGCACAGGGATAATCATCTTGGGAGGAGGTGTAGCCAAACACCAAGTTTGCAATGCCAACTCATGGGTAAGTATCTGGAATTCCGTGAACTATTTCAGCAGTCGATCCATATCGATCTATCCCAACGCATGTCCTGTCCTTTACCTTGCACCAGTTATTCACCTTCCTGTCCTGAAAAGTAACATTAGCTAACTCTCCCTGTTGTGTGCTTTGAATGACATTGCTTACTTCCTATTGTTTGTTGTGAGAAAAATTCAGTTTATAGTTTAAAAAAAAAAATAAAAAAAATTCTGGGATGTACATGTGTATTACACTGCACTGATGTGAGTCATTATCTTGTAAATGCATCGGTGCATTTGCAGCAGACTCAATGATACCCTGCTTCGTCTTCCTCTAGAGGGACGGAGCTGACTATGCGGTGTTTGTGAGCACGGCTCAGGAGTTTGATGGTTGTGACTCAGGGGCCAGTCCCGATGAGGCTGTGTCCTGGGGAAAGATCCGAGCAAACGCTGAACCTGTGAAGGTATTTGATATTAAGAATTACTTATAATGTCAAAGCTATGTTACTATTATTAATGTTAGAAACTTAGATATACATTTATCTGTTCCTGATTTGTTAAATAATTAGTGTTTCATTTTTCAGAAATCCCTAGGTTTTAACACACAGCTTTTTAACACACAGCTTTGTCTTTCAAGGTGTTTGCAGATGCCTCCATTGTTTTTCCCTTATTGGTGGCAGAGACCTTTGCAGCTCATGCTAATAAGATGACACCCAACAAGGAAAACGAATGAACAGATGCCTCCTCAAATCTATGAGTGTTTCCTCTGTAATTGTTCTGTAGCAATTGAGGTAGGGTGTCATTTTTGGTATTTGTTCCACATCCATCCCTGTTAGTTTTGCTTGTCATTGTTACACTTTGTAATAGATAGTTGGTCCCATAAGCAGACAACCGATGAATAGCAGCTATTATGCTCAAATGAGGGCTTGAAATTTGTTTCTTGTTTTTATTCTTTACTTTTACCCGACGGTGATATGTTGTGGTTTCTTTCTTGAGACAAATTTACTTATTGTAAGTCGCTTTGGACAAAAGCTTCAGCTTAAGGCAGGGAGTTGAGTGCAAGGTAATTTACTGAGCTTCAACAAGGTTACTGCAGGTGAAGGTGGGGTGATACTCAGGCTTGAGTCTCCGTCCGAGAGGTGGAGGGAGGAGGAGAGGTTGCTGGAAGCGGAGCCACTGATAGATGGGAATGCAGGTGATCACTGGAGAAAGAACAAAGAAATATTAGATCTCAAAGAGAAAACATGAAAACACTAGTAGTGACTCTAGAAAGGAGATTTAGCCAGAACCATGTACCACATCTGACTGACAAAATGATCTGGCAGCAGGTACCGTCGAGATGCTGCAGGTGTGTGTGTGTCAGCAGCTCCGGTGAGAGGAAAAATCTGCCCAGCCTCTCAGTGCACCTCTGCAAGCACAACAGAAAGCATAAAAAACACCAAATGTAAAAATCCACCACAGAATTATGAGATTGTGACAGTCATGCTATAAGTAGTTGCTGCACTATTATTGTTCTCACTACAGTAGAAGTTCTTCACATTAGACTCTAGGCGTGTTCTGGTTGGTTGAATTTTTGTCTTGATATCTATATCATAATATTTACTGACACATTTTACTTATCTGTGGTTTTAATGTTCTTACTGTTGTGGTCCAATACATATGAATGTAGAGGAAACACTGTATCAGAAACACTTTGCTTCTTTTTTGGTCTTCTATCCCTTAAAATCTAAAATAAACTGTGACATGATAATATTATGTTGCACTGGTCATTGTCTCTAATGTGATGTTGATATCATCCTTTGCTTGATGCTACTGACACTGTTGAATTGAGATCACCTATCATGTCGTACCGAAAGCAAATCAAGCCTTTGTTGTGTGTTTATTCGTAAATGATTGACAGTTGTTTATTTATACTTTGTTTGTAGCAGCAAGGCAAATACTATTACTTCTACCAGTCAAGGTCTGAGGGTAGAGGATGGTGTATACTGTAAATCCATTTATGGCACATAATATAAAAATATATGGTCTATATAAATAAAATTGACTTAATTTAACTTGACTCATATTCATAATGATGTACTTAAACATGATTTTGGCCTGTTTACATTTTTTCAAGAAAACTTTACTGTTCAAAATAAATTTCCAGTGCAAACGTAAATCATTATTATACAACTAATTATATAAATGCTCTTTATACACTTTTGTTATCTTAGAAAGTTTATCAAATATATAGGCTACAGTCAAGTTAAGGAATAAAGCTTACTTATAACATTTTGATTCAAACAATGTTGGGGTTTTACATTTAAAATAAACGAACACATGTATAAACAATTTAATTCTGATCAAAAGGTGACACAAATGTTGTCACTTTACCACGCAGTTTGATGACGACATCTTTCTATACCGGAAGTGGTGTTTGTAGTTCGCCCAGGACGTCGCCTTGATAAAAGTTGAGAAATGACATTTGATATATGTATCATAGCATTATCTGGGATTACAGTCTTCATTTGTCTGCTCTAGCGATACTGGTAACCATTTAGGTAAACTGGGTCGGGCGACGACTTTTGTAGAGCAGCTAGCATTGTCAGGCTGGGCTTGTTTACAATAGCAGGTAGTTAGCAATACTTGAAGCTAACGTTAGCCTCTTGTCTGATAGCTGTAGTTTACATCTGTCACAAGTGCAGCTAACGTAATGCAGTGAAACCGAAATGAAAAGCGTTGTAGTCATGGGCAGCTGAAGCTTTCTTTTAGCAATGTATCTGAATTGTACATTACCAATGTAGCTTACGCTAACCTAAGCCCTAAAAAGCTAACGCTTTGTCGAAGTTTAATAGTCAAAATATATTTTAAGTTCAGTGTGTTTAAACATACACAGCCAACAAAATAAAAAGAGGTTGCGTTAGTTTAACGTCATGTTGTCTTACAGTAACTGAGTTTTAGTGGTCTTGGGCAGAGAGGTGAATAGGTGATGTCTGAGGTCAGAGTTAACCTGGAGGCAGGGACACACGATGACCAGGATGGACCATCTTCTGACCCTGTGCAGTCTCCGAGAAGTGAAGCTTCCAGCTCTGAGCCGCAGGGGTAAGACTGTCTCTGGCCTTTCATGTTGCACAAGGGTATGAGATTAATAAGCAAGTCACATTGGTCTTCGTATTCCTTCCAGTCTTTTGCGTGCTGGTCACCCAACTTCAGCTGATGTTAGCTCCTCACCTTCTCCTGAGGCGAGTGGCTTGTTGTCATTACCATGGGAGATGGTAACCCACATTGCCTCGCACCTACCTGCACAGTGTGTTATCACTGTGCTGCCAAAGGTTAGTTTTTTAAAGGTCTTATCGCCAATCACTCCCATAATTTCCTTTAAAAGATGTATTGTTGTCTAATTGTTTGCCACCAATCACTAGACTACTGAACCACTATGTGATATATCTCCCAAAATTGACAGAAGAAAAGAAAAGTGTTATTGATCATTAATTAAGTGTGTCATTAAGGCGTTTATTATGCGTTCTTGACAATTAAAATGCAAAAAAGCAAGATTTCTGTCATTCCTTGATTTGAAGGTCTCCTGTGTAGTTTTTTTCAAACAAACAAATAAATTTGCTTTGAGTGTTAAAAAGCATTGTGCGTGTCTTTGAGGTCTAACAAACATGTCAAATGCATTTCTTCATCAGTAAACATCTTTTCGAAGCATTAAAAATTCATATTGACGAGCGAATAATCTTCTTATGCCCTGCCTTCCCGGGTGCATTACAGCCACCTGTAGATAATTGTAATAGTGTGAAACTATTTGCAGGAATTCGAACCACCAGGCAAGCAAAAGGGGACTTTAAAAAAAACCCACATTGAATCTAGAGTCTAGTCTTGTTGAAATTGGAATTTCTGCTTGAATCTGTCTTCCTTGTCTTCTTTAGGTCTGCCATGCATTGGGCAATGTGGGTAAGGACAGCACCGCTTGGCAGCTCCGGGCACGCAGACTGATAGGATCCCGAGCTGGCTTTCCAGTGGGCCCAAGGGAGGAATTTGACTGGCCTTCTGCTTGCCTGGAGATGGAGCAGCTAATAACCTGCTGGACAGGCCAGGGGCACCTTGTCGCCAGACAGACCCAAGCGGAAGAGGAGGAAATGGGACAAGTGGGGCAGCAGCAAAGGGCAGGGCAGGATGGGGAACCAGGTGCAGAGGGGCAAGAAGATGGTAGAGAGGATGAGGTAGAAGGGGTGGGAGTGGTTGCGCAGGAGGTTGCATATGATGTTGATGAAGGGATGGAGGTGGCAATGGACGGAGAGGATGGTGAAATACAGCCAATTGTAGGTGCGGACCAACTGGCAGGATTGAGAGAGGCCCTGGAAGAGAGACTGGAGGATGGCGCAGCGGCACTAATGGAAGATGAAAGGGACCACAGGATGGTGCATGATGCTGATGAGGGGCAAGATGGTGCTCCTAATTTACAGGAGCAAGTGGCAGACCCAAGGAATCTGGGTAATGGAAGACAGGCAGCAATGGAGCAACATCAACCCACCAGAAGTCCTAGCCCACCCCCAGCACTCGAGTGCATGACTCTACCGTCAGGCCACATTGCCCAGGTCAACTCAGTGCTCCTCGTTGGGGGAGAGGGGAGAGTTTGTGCCACAGGTTCCAGAGACTGGAATGTTAAACTGTGGGATCTACAGGCCGGCTCTGGCGGCACACTGCTGCACACACTGGGAGGGCAGGGTGACTTCAGCACCCATCGGGGCTGGGTCTGGTGCCTGGCATCTCAGGGATCCCTACTGGCCTCAGGTGGCTTCGACAGCACAGTGAGGCTATGGGACCTACAGGCAGGTGGTGCAGAGCGGGGCCTGATCAGGGCCGGGGCTGCTGTCCTCTGCCTGTCCTGTCAGACGGATGTATTGCTGTCTGGTACATTTGACAAGAGGATCAACATGTATGACACCAGAGGTGAGGGCACTTGCATATAATTTGTATTTCAGTTTAGTGTGCATTAAGTGCACATAAAGGTCATCAGTAATATAAATATGAAGACGGTGCAGTGACACGTGACATAATTGTTACTCACTTAATTTCTGAACCTGATTTATGCTTTGTCCACAGCTGCTGAACCCCTGGTGAAAAGCCTCCGTCTCCATGGTAACGCTGTAATGTGCCTGGCTGCAGATGACAAGTACATCATCTCTGGGAGTAAAGATTGCACTGTGGCTGTCTACGACCGCAGGGCAGGCAAAGGCTTGAAGAAACTCCGGGTAGATGCAAACACACAGACACACCTAGTTTCCTAAGTTTGTGTTTGTGTGCATTGTACAGTATGTTTAGATAGTAAATCAAGACTAACTCCAGTCACCCCCTCCACTTCTAGCTGAGCTCGTACCTGCTGTCCATGAGCTACAGTGGCAGTGAAGTATGGGCAGGAGACAACAGTGGCATGCTCCACTCATTTTCCATGCAAGGTGGGACCTTAAAAACCCCGTCTCAGTTTGATGTGGGGCACACAGCTCTGGTCACCGGCATCCACAGGTCCCCCGGAAGCCTCTACACCTGTTCATCTGATCGTACTGTCAAGGTCTGATGGGGCAAATTCCTTTTTAAGTTGCCTATTTCGTTAACTCTGCTATGAACAGTCTTAAGGTGTAATTTCTTGTCTTTGTTACAGGTACATATACCTTGTGCGCCTCCAAGGACATTATGCACGTTGCATCACCAAGCTGCAGTCAATGGGGTTAGTGCCTTGTAACACATCTTACAGATGATTGAAATGTTAAGGTGTTTACCTTTTGAAGATGATGTCATAACTTTAGTTATGTAAAGATCCATTTTAATTTAATGAGACATGTAAGTTAAGAGCATATTAACTATTTGAATGAAAGTGAACAATCATTTTACCAACAAAGAAATAGCATTGAACTTTGATAGTGAGACACAATGAGCCGAGGCATGAAATAATAATCAATACAGTATCAGCTGTCTAGGGTTTTTTTTCTATGTTTTTTTTTTTTCACTCTCTCACTAATAACGCTTCACCTGTCTCGCTGTCGCTATCAGCTGAGTGTGGATGCTGGGATCCTTGCTGTTGCCTCTGGGGATGTGTGTGTGGAAATCTGGAGGCCCAGAAAATGACAAGGCAGGACTTCTAAATATGTTGCAAGACTTGAATGGAGATTGGGACAAGACCTGAAGGCATCCTACACCATATTGGTCTTCAGCATACCCAGAGTGGCTAACATTACATACCGTTAACAAAAATGTCACTTGTGTTGGTTCAGCCAAAAGCCCTTTATAAAATGTATTTTGATTCCTCGATTGATCCTGTTGAGAGATTTTTCTACAAACAGAAATCAGTTAGAGTTATGTTTATTGATACTCTTTGTCGCATTCACATAATTGCCAGTTTTGTGCGAATACTCTTAAGTTTAAAAGACCCTATCTTAGGAGAAGTTCGTTTCTTCTATTGTAATTGCTGTACGTTTAAACAGTGTGTAAACAAGTTTATAATATTTATATGCTCACTGAATTTATTACAGTGACTGACATTGTACCAAAAACATTAGTTACTTGTCATGTACCCTGAAATGACTGAATTATCTGAGTCCTCTATGACATACTGATTGTATTTGTAAACCTATTTATTTGATCACACTTAGCAGTGCTAATCAATATGATCTTTATTGTAGGTTTGTCTGTCTGCACGTGCTTTGTTTGTGTGTTAGTTTTGAAAATGTATAACAATTTACATGTTTGTGTAAAGCTAACTACAAATCCCAATTTGCACAATACTTGAAGTGACTATCTGTTTCAACACATTGAAAGACTATTAAATGGCCTGAAAATGTCGTGTGTGATATATCGGCTGGATTTGTTCACGGCCCTGTGGGGAGTCATGATGAAACAGCTTTGTGCTGAATGTCTGGGTTGGATAAAGCAGCTATCTTAATTACAGGTCGCAGGAATTGTTCTTGATACAAGCAACTCTTAAAAAGTAACCTGACTCAATTAACCCATTTAATTATTTTCTATCTACTTATTAAACAATACTGTGTAGAAATTGGCATTTTGTGTGATTACGTGCCCTGCACAGTTGTAACACAACTGTTGTAAGCGACTGTGACAGTGACCATTCAGTTACAAGAAACTACCATCAAAATGATTTAGAAGCTTTTATTTTAAGGTTTAAAAATTTGCAAAATGTTGCTCAAAGGTAAACATATATTGATTATACTTTCATCTAAAGGAGCTATTTTAATCAAAGCCTTTAAATAAATAAAAAAAAAAATAGAAACAGATTGCCATAGTAAAGGGATTTTTTGTCCACATTTCAAAGTAGAAAATGTGTGGTAGCACAGTTGTCCATATGGCAGTCTGCTATGTGTTGTTTGTGCTGAGGAATGTCAAAGCAGCACGCAGGTCTTCTTATCTTTGAAAGGATTGGATGAGGCAGCAATGCCGGTGAGTAGGGGGTCACTGCGCCTGTGGTCCTGGCAGTACCGAACCAAGTCTGATGCTGTCAGGGAGATCTGCTGGGATGAACGTGGAAAGGATGGTATTTCACAGGATTATAGACGTTGTAATACAGTATTATCTATAAATCTGAACAATGGAAATCTTCAAACAATTGCTCTAAAGTGGTGCAGTCCAGATGTATTATGATGTGAAGCTAGCATGCATGTAAATACCAGATTATTCCAATTCCTTCATACCTTGATTCTCTCCATGCCTGCCTCTACCCGAAGTTGATCCACCAGTTTTTGTGCCTGAACAACGCTGTTGCTGCTGCTGCACATCTTTCCTGACATTTCCTTCAGTATAAAAGCTCAGCAAAAAAGTCCTACAATCTTTACTTAATATCCCTCTCCAACACCAAAAGGAGCAGTAGGAAAATGATGTATTTAACCTGATCCAGAGAGTCAGCTCAGGTTGTGAAGTAGAGTCTGGCCAGAGAAGCTTTCCTTTCTCACCTGTACCCCCTTTTTATTCACTGTTGGAGCCAGTTCAAAGGCTCTGTGATATAAAAGGTCATAGTGCTGGAAATGTCACAAACATCACACATCACCTCACAGACACAACTGATGAAAAGATCATTGGCTAAGGCATTATGCTGTCCTTCATGTGTGCTTCCTGATTTTAACCCACAATGGGTGCGTTCACTTTTTTACAAAATGTACAGCGGGTTTGGCCTAAACAAATCTGTTTATGCGGTAATAAAAAGGCAGGACATTTGAAATCTTCAGTCAATTGGTTAAATGTATCATGGTTGGCACTAATATATCTTAGCAAAGATTAAGCAGGCATACAAGTGGTGCAGACAAGTCACTGCAAAATAGGGTGTGACACTGGCCATGTAACAAGAATGTGTTAATTGCAGCTGCAGGTAACAGCAGCAGGAATATCTTCTCGAAGACTGAACAGTGGGTAGAGTTTTCAGGAACTGGGGCTTGAGTACATCCATTGTTTTGAAATTTATACATAACCTGTAGTGACTTACAAAACCTATAATGTGCTTGTAAAATGGCATGCGCTGTAAAAAGTTTAAACAGCCAGCTGTATCTGAAACAATTTGAACCACCCTTTATCCCAAAACATTCTTCCATTCCATCCAGCCATTCTCAGAGTCATTTTATATTAGATAAATATGGCGAGTACAAATGCTAAGTAATACTAAGTAATATGTTATTTCAAAAGCAGTAATGCAACTCTTTTTCCAGTCGCTGTGTAACACATTTATGAATGTTTCACTATTACAAAAATACTTAATAATGTGAATATTACATGTCAATATTCTGTTCCCCTCATGTATTTAAAAGGGACAGGGCCAAACATTTCAATCACCAATTGTGCCCGAGCCTGTCTGATACAGTCTTTAACACTGAACAATATGCGCTACACACATACTTGTATTTAGCAGTCGACTGTGTTGATGCAGGCAAACTAATTTATCAATCAACATTTGAAGGCATTATATGTAAGAATTGTCCAGCTGTCAAAGTTATGCTCAAAACAAATGAGGGGCAGCGTATCACCAGAGCAACAGCTTACTGCTGCTAACTGTAGCTGCCCTTAGATAATTAGCTCAGTTAGCCGCGCAGGTAGTGGTTTAAAACATTTGAAACATAGCATTCAGAGCATTCTGAAATCTGAGCTCTTTCAATTCCACTGTAGCTGACTGGATTGAACTCCCTCTGATGGTCTGTCTGACAGGATGACCAGTGCCCTGGTGTCTTTGGTTACAGAGAGGCTGGATCATCCATATGCTGTTTGAGAATCATCAAGGTCATTCTTCGTGGAAAAAGATGTGTTTGAAATGCATTGCCAGTCTCTCCAGGAAAACCCCGCAACTGAAGTCACTATATGGTTTGAAAAGAAATTCTACACTTTATTCATTTTAGTATTTCCATGTTTGTAATAATTACTCATTTGATATAATGCATGATCTTCTTAAGGGTGTAGCTCAGTATGAGATCAAAATGCTTTCTTGGATATCTCACACAACACTTTATGTCAGAACAGGACTTGCTTTGCAGGATTTATGTCTTTCATTATGGATTTTTAGAACGAAAAAAAACATCCCACAGAGATTATTTTGGAGAGTGACGGCAATGGTGTTTGTTTGAATTCTATTCAGACACTGTGTCTTGTGAAAAAACATCCTACTGTTGTTTGGTGACATTATTCATGCAGGAAACAAAAACTGTCATTTGTTACTGTTGTTACTTCAAATAATGAACATAGCTATTTCACCATCTCTCACTCTGGCTATGACAATGCATTTAAAACATTTAATTGTTGACACCACAAACTATTTAAGCACTTGTATCCACATCAAAACGTGCTACCTTGGCAGAATTTTATGATCCATTACCCATCCTCTATAAGGAAGAAATATTATTATATATATGGAGTGTGAGGTTTGAACAAGGTGTTTAACGATTCTTTTAAAAATGTCAAAACAAAACCAAATAATTTGCTAAAAAACATCAGATGA
>OMLP01045941.1:0-10511 GCA_900302685.1 Spondyliosoma cantharus
CTGTTTGAACTACATGTTTATTTTAAGTATATTCTGCCTCATTGATCATTATGTGAGAAAATAATTTGTTTGAATTTCTGTCCTTAATAAATATTTCATTTTCTTTTTTGTGATGGTAAAAAGAGCAAGAAAGACAGAGAATCCTCACAGACTCCCAGCAATGATGCTAACTGGCATGTCACTGAACACAATGCTGCTCACCTTCTTCACTGGGACAGGGAGGGCACAGGTATGGGGAGACTGAGGTGCTGCTGACTCATCTGTTTTTACGTCTGCTAAAAGGGGCAAGGACAATGATTTAATATGAATATCTTGCTAAACGTTTCCCTGCACTGATTAAATGTTACCCACCTTTCTTGGTGAAAAACTGGGTTACAGATCAACACCCTTTCCTCTCTCTCTTTATTTTCTTTCCTTTTTTGAAAACCAGATTTTGATTTAGGCAACATTGTGATCACTGTAGTTCTGGCGCATCGACTGACTGCAACTAAACACCATCACTGATAAGTGCGGTAAGGCAGGACCAAACCATTTCATGCAGATACAGGGGGGTGGTCGGTCAATATGGATGTTTACTTTTTGGTCAATGGGGATATTTAACTTTTACTGCCACAAACAAGTAAAAACAAAGAGATCATTAATTTGATTATTATATTATTATACTCAATGATGATGGTTAATTATTTTTATTTTTTGTACCTAGTTTTTGGGGCCCCTGTCAGTCAGGGGCCCTTGGAATTGTCCTAACATTTCTCCCCTATATGGCGCCCCTGTGTGTAGGTTTGGAGAAGAAAATTCCAACTCAGAATATCACTGAGGTCATAATACAAACTCAGAAATATGTATCTTTTCCATAATTGAATACACAAGATGTTCTTAGAGGAAGGTCCCCAGAATACTGTTTGAAGCTTGAAAAGTGGCAGGATCTGCCACATATAAACAAAGTAAAACAGTATGATTGCAAATCATTTTATGATCCCGTTTGAATTGTGCTGTGAATCACACATATGATGTTTGTCAATTCAAAATACCATTTTCCAACTTGCGAAAGTTGCAGTTTGTCATAGAATTATTGAAATATAGAGTGTGAAATTATGTCATTTTAAAGACCACACACCCAACAACTCACAACAGCTCACCAAAACTTAAATATTGTAGAGCTGGCCCTGTACATTAGCAGCTCACAGAACTGACAAACTAGCCTTTCACATAATTCAGATGTCAATGTGACCAGATTTATCATGATTTTCATCTTTTTTAGTACTTTTTCTGAGCTGAGCTGGCATCCATGTTGGTGTTGGTGACAGGTGTTGTCATGCGAGACGTTGTTGTTCGCTGAGGAGTTTCACACAAAACCAGATGGTATTTTACTTTAACGATGGCAAACTGTCTTATCCAGTGTGTACCCTGCTGTCGCCCAATGTCAGCTGGGATGGACTCAATCCAAATTTGAAAGATCATTTTTCAAGTCCATTGTTCATGGCACAATTCAAGCGGGATCAAAAAATCTATTTGTCCGTCTCAATTCACTACCATACAAAGTTTAAGGTCCCCTGGGGTCCGACGGAAAGAGGAGTGACTTGGGCTTTCTCCGTGAGGATTTTACTCTTCCGATTAAAACATTTAAAAAATCTTTCCCAAAACTACATAGTGCACCTTTACATTTACCAAAACACACATTTTCTTTGTATCACTCAAATCTTGGAAGTTTGCATTGCTGGTGGTGTACGCTGCCTACAGCCAGGAGATGATGTGTTAGCCTTACAATGACCTACAGTAAGAGGAAAATGTATAGCTCAGCGGGTGTCTGCTTCTCTCCTCATTTGTCCCCCTGTCTCGCTCTCTCTCTCTCTCTCTCTCTCTCTCCTCTGACTCCCCCCTCTCGCTCTCTCTCTCTCTCTCTCTCTCTCTCTCTCTCTCTCTCTCTCTCTAACACGCACCTGCCTAACAGCTGCGTCAGAAAAGAGGGAGAATCAGTCAGACCGTCAGTGAGCCCTCCTCAGTGTGTTCACCGTGACAGCCGCTCAGCATCACGCAGACCGCCAGCTGTGTGTCGTCACCGGGCCGGAGCCTAAGAACTCACCGCTGGGCATGTGGCGCGTGACCGCCTCATCATTTCTGACACCATGAGCGCGCCGAGCAGATCGTCAGACAGAAGGTTAGCACGGTACGTTTCTAGAAGTTTGTGGACGACAAACTCACCGTTTACGTGCTGCAATATTTGTTGCACACACTTTTCCTCTGATTTAGCCGAAGTCATGTGGGATAAATACGTGTTAAATTCTATCCAGACATCATTTAAAATGTGTTTAATTAATATCGTCATCTTATCAGCTAGCTCACACAGGTTATTAACCAAATGAGACACCCTAGTAGTAGCGGGAAACTGTCTTGACAGACTTTAGACCTCTATAAAAACAGGCGGACTTCCTCAGTGTGTTTAATATGAGACAAACCAAACAGGTGCCCAGAAGGTGTCAGTGTAGTTTATGCAATGGATACTGCTCCTCATCATCTTACAGCTGTGACTGTCTATAAGAGAAAAACAGCTCACAAATTCATGACATCTAAACAGTGTGGTCTCTAATTTGCCTCAAGGTCAAGGGCGACATTAGCTGCTTTGTGCGAGAGATTTATTTTTGAGCCGCTGGCATCATTAAAGAATAGTTTCCAT
This sequence comes from Spondyliosoma cantharus, assembly GCA_900302685.1. Classification (NCBI taxonomy): domain Eukaryota; kingdom Metazoa; phylum Chordata; class Actinopteri; order Spariformes; family Sparidae; genus Spondyliosoma; species Spondyliosoma cantharus. The sequence continues at coordinate 2,675 of OMLP01045941.1, forward strand.
GCATATGTGTGCAGTCACATTAAACTCAGATTTTTTTCCTTTTGGACAGGAACGGCACCAGGAATAAGCTGGATAAGCTGTTAAAGGAGAGAAAGGGCATCTTTCCGCTACTGATTAAGGTAAGGGAGGGTATCGTGTGTCAATATTTAAGTTGTTTTCCTAACTTGTCAGCCTGACTGCTTCGGTATATCACTTTAAGTTATAGTTGTGGCCATGTTTTTGTGTGCCTCCGAGCAACCCTACACCCTGTGTCGCGCAGCAGGCCATCAAATAAATGTTATTTAGGAGATTGTGTGCACTCAGCAGAAGTGATTTATTAGGAGCATGCTCTGCCTTGTGATGTTCCTGGCCTGCACGTCCTCGAGAGGAGGTGCCCCTCTCCTATTTGCAAATGTTGGGAGAGCAAAACTATGCAACCCCCAAGCCATTATAAGGCCACATACTGTACACCTGGGTTACTCCGTCATCTCCTCTTCCTGGAAAGTTCCACAACTTACAGCTCTGCCCTACAAGGGCACGTTTGCACAGCAGTGGACTGAGGCAACCCCTTTGTCCCTCTTTCAAAGCCCCTCAGACCTCCCTGAATGAGCTCCTATAGAACACTTGATTCCACTTTTAATACAGTTTGGACGTCTTTGCCATGAGGCAGTGAAGCAGAAAAGGACTGAATCCCTTTGATGTGAAACTCTGTGAAGGACAGTGACGTTTGTCTCACTGAAAGCTGACTGGACTCAGGGTTTATTCAGGCTTTATTTATAACAGAGACAGTTTGATGAGGATTTAGATGAATAGGCAGGAAACCCAACGTAGTTATGAATATGGGACATGAAGGACATCCCATTCAGATAACAGAAATGAATGAATGGTTGCCTTTTGTGTGTGCAGGTGTGTTTGGGAGGGAGGGAAGTGGGGATTTTATGTCCAACAAACGAGGATAACATGCAACAATAGTCATAATCATCAATAAATCTAAGAAACCAAACTTAGACTTTATTGTTCTGTTTTACATGTAGAGTACGGGATACTGGGTGCAGAACACTTTAATGCTTAATCCCATCATGGTCATTTTATTTGCTTCCATCTTAGCACCCCCTCACATGCATATTTGTATTAATTAGCAATGGCGCTTCCAACAAGTTGTCAAACCCAGATACAGTCAAGATAAGAAAGCTGAAATCTTTGAACGTCAGTGAGAAATTGGAAAGAGCAGAATCTGAGGCATCGTTTGAAGCTGTTAGGGTTCTCGCTGTCAGCGGACTCCACGCTCAGGGTGTCAGTTCAAAAGATTTTCTCCTTTTCTAAGTTAGGATATCAACGCAGAGCATTTGCGTCATTACAAAATACAGACGCAAGCAGCTGCTCTCAGCCGATGCACCATATCCCCCTCAAGATGTGAATGGCCTTGAGACTGTGGAAAGCAGCCTGTTTTCATGTTTGCAGCTTTTACACGAGATGACTCATTACTTAAGTGCACCTTTGCATTCAAGGCTTCTTACATCAGAAAGTTCTGTCAGATCCTTCCAATGAAGTGCTTCATGGACTTGCACGACTTATTTTGGGCATTTGTCCACTCGCTGAAAACTAATCTTAAAGCTCTGTGCCAAAAATATTAATACTGAAAGTCTGCAGAACGGATGTATCAGAGCGTTTATGTCGGATTACACTTTATGTGCATGGATTTAAGAATATCCTAAATGCAGGGTTTGTGAAAGTTTCGAATTTCAAAAGTGGCAGGAAGCAGGCTACAATCAACAATCCAAAACCTAAAGATATTCAGTGTACAATGATAAACAATACAATACTATACAACTTTATTGTCAGTTTCCACTGAAATTAATTTTGCATCCTGAGGCAGTTCTGTTGAGGACATTTACTCAGAGGTTAGACATATGGCTACACATGTGACACATATTTGTCGCCATACAAAGCACATCAGACATTCATGACCACAAAACATATCACATAATATCCCCAGATTCAGATCTTAGGCAGCAGCACACTGATTTTGGTTTAGCAGCAGGAAAGACTGATGTATAAAATAATTATTCAGCCTGTTGCATTTAAATGGAGGGACTCCTTAATTTTGTACAATATCATGTTTATATGTATATACAAGTCTATTCTATTTCTTATCTTTTTAATTATATTGTTTGTACTATTGTTATTGTTTTGTTGTAATATTCTGTCCTTTTGCTGCTATGGCAAACAAATTTCCCCGTTTGTGGGACAATAAAGAAACACTGAATCTGATTCTGATTCTAAATCGCCCATAGACCATTTCCACCGCAGACATTGTGACTTCAAAGCAGGAAAAGCACAGGTGTGACCAATAACGTTAATGATGGCTTCAGTCTATTAAGTATCCCAATAGGCCTGTCAGAGAGTGAGCATGCACAATACTAGAGTCGTGGAACTATTTCACCTTAATAGAACGCAGCCTTCATTAATGGTGTAAATGCCACCTGTGCTTTTCCTGCTTTGACAAATCAGAATGTCTGCCATGAAGGGGGGGCAGAAGTTGGTGTTCTCCATTGATAACATGTGAGGAGCCAGAAGAGAAAAAACACTATTTGCAATTCATGCTCTTGTTGTGGGTTGCTGTAAAACAGAGAAAAACTGCTAATGGCTTTGATGTTACTCTCATTGGAGAGGCTGTAAACAGAGAAACTATGTTAGCGTTCAAAGTGCAATATGTAAGAATTTAAGTTGAAAACATTGAAACATTTACTACAATTATTAACAGAATGTGAAAAAAATAACAATTTTGACATCCACCCCAGACACTACATCTGAGCCACTGAGTGACATCACTGGAGGCAATTTATCAGATTACATGCCGCTTCCTCTGGAGCCACAAAAGGCTTTACATTACTTTTTCCGCAAATTCAGTTGTATTCCCCAAGACCCCTAAAAACACTTTAATATGCAGAATTGGTGGCGTTACCCTCTAACTAATAATCAATGCTGTTGTTTCTGTGGAACCCAATCTATAAACACTGTCTTTGCGCTCTGTCAGATCCCAACCTGGATTATTTTTTGTGCACTTCATGACCTGCTTTAAAGTATTGTTTATCAGGGCAGATCCGTGCACCTGGCCCAGTCATCACCCCCGCAGACTGTGGAATAGGGAGCGTGCCTCCCCATTATTCTGATGAACCCTGCCCCTGATAGGGTTTCTCATCACAGCTTTGTCCCTCGTTGACACCGGACCCCCCGAATTAAAGCCGGTCATTTACAGAGAGAGAGAGCTCACCTCTGCTGAATTACAGACTGATATCAGTGTCACTGAGCACAGGGTTCACACTGCCACTTCACGGTGCATCAGAGGCTGTGTTTAAATTATATTACAACAATTATAAGCTCGGTTGCAGTTCTTCTTTATCACAGCTCTGCTTACTTCTGCATAATGTGTGCGCATAATATTTTGCTGTCATGTGTGCAGTTTAAGTTTTGTTCAGGCTTGCAAGCATTCATGTATACCAACAGAAAGGCCTCAGGCTTGTTGTCAGGACCTTCACATGGACCTTGCTTCTCAACATGTGAATTTCCATGCTTGTGCACCATAATAGACCCAGGCATAGCAGCATCCTCTGCACTGTGGATGACTGTTTCCCTCCTACTGGTCCAAGGCTGAGCCTACTTGGGCTTCCATGATGTCACAGCTGGTTTTTGAGGCAGGGACAGTGTTGTGGTGTTACTCCAGAGAGGACAGCTGGACCGAGACACTCCCCAAGTCTGATAAAAATTAATTGGATTTGCAAAGAATGCTGGGTAAACAGCCACCCAGGGAGTTTTTGTTAATGAGTGCCTGGCTTTGTTGCATGAAGTGTCTGTTTTCCTTTAACAGTGAGTCATGCAATACAGAGCTGCTAAACAGGGTATGCCAACGTCCTCCCCCGTCGCACCCTCTCCTTCCATCTCCATAGGCTCAGCAACATTGTTGTGTAATAATTTGTGAGGTCTTATCTAAAATATTGTTATATAATGTTGTCAGACTCAGTGAATCCCTCATACATGTTAATATAACATAACATAAGTTTTTATGGTCCTTTTTTATCTTGGAGTCAGCTTGCAAATATTACCATTGTTTCTAATGCTGCAACCAAGATCATAAGTAATAATAATAACAGCAGTACTTATACAGGTAGCCCTCTAATACCACATCTGTAGCATTTCTATGGAAGATTTAAAAAAGGCAGATCAAATTGTGAGGCAATTAAATTGTAAATGAAAAGCCAAGTCGCCAGGATAAAACGGAGGTCGCCAGCGAGGTGTCCACAGGCACCTAGTCACCCACAGTGAACTTATGAGTCACTTGCAGGGCACCATGAACTCCTATATGCATGTAGCCTATTAAATGTATAATAGTGTTTCCCACACATATGCTTTACTTGGGCACGCAAGTATATTTGGTGACCCATTTCAGCATCTTATACTATATTTTCCTGAGGTGGAAGGGATGGTGGTGGCTTCAGTGAATGCATTTCAAGACTACATTTCAACATTTCTAGGTGTGAATCTTGGAGAATTTCCAGCCATGTTTATGGTGACAGACTTTCCTAACCCTAACCCCAACTTAAACAGATCCTAAGCACAGCATTGTCACACCATGAAATATAAAATGAAACCTAAAGAAGCTGCAAGAAGAAATTTCAACATATCTGTGGTTTGCAGGAATATGTATTGCCAATATCTGTTTTGGTGATTGGGCCAGGGTGTGTTAGTATGTACCTGTAGCAGCTGCCAGTGCGGTAGATTACACCTGAGCCTCGGATAATGAAGGCATCAGAATCTAAGACGGGATCTCCTTTACAGACTCAATCTGTCCACTGTGTTTTGAGCCTCTTGTATTTGGCACCCAACAACAACAAGCGTTCCAGTGCTCATTGTCCAAATCTGCCACACATGTCATCACATTAAGTCCTGCAAATTGCACTAATTGTTACAATTTGAAGGCGGTGTATTGTCTGTGTCAATCTAGGTCTGACACGGGGTCTTTTGTATCTAGGTGGCAACAAAGACGGATCACCTTGCAAAGTTGTTTTGGAAGGTGACAGGAGAGTTTGTGCTTATGGGGTCAAAAGAAGGGCTGAAAACTCTCATCTTACCAGGGTGACAAAGCTCACCTCTGCCCATCACCCCCGTGGGACCAAGGAGACAGGCAAGTGCTGGTATGCAGGCAGTGATGGAATAAGCCATAACTTAGCGGGTTTAAGCAATGGCATGAAGATTTGAAATGAGTGAAAAGAGAGTGGGGTATATTCTAGGAAAGCTCAAAGTCGGAAATGAGATATGGTGACTTGAACTAGAGATTTTGGTTCATTGGTAGTAATGTCAGAGCCCTTTGAGGACAAGGTGTGGGGCCCCAGAGCTGCCACAGATGCCAGGCCATCATCACTCACACAGGCCTGGCTGCACGAGTGCCTCTCCTCCATCCTCAGGTTCTCAGCGCTGGCAGGGCAGAGTCTGGGGCATTCAGGTCAACACCTGCACTAAACATGATACGGGCTGAAGCCTGCAGTGTTGTAAGAATATTTAGCACCGAAACCTGTGACACACACATTTTGATTATAGATATAAACTTACAAACGCACACACATGCACCTGTGCAAATTTTTACTCCGTACCTGCCTCAGCTGTCTCGCAAGTGGACCAATTATTTCATCCAATCGGCTATATTGAAATAACTGTGACGTCCTGTGGGGGCAAGCTGAGCCAGACATGGGGCCCTGGGTCGGGTCTCACCCCAGGGAAGGGAAGCAGCAGACCTTAGATGAAAGAATGATTAATGAGGTAAGACTTCCAAGGATTTGGGGAGCGGAATATATTGCTCTTAATGGGAAAGACTGCAGTGTTTGAAGTAAAGGTTGTATTGGAAGCAGCTGTTGAGTATTAAGTGCTCCTTAATATTTTTTTCTTTGGATTTGAAGAGTACATCTGAATGTATACAAAAATGGGAATCCAACCATGTCTACATCTCTAAAGCTGACAAGGAGATCAGTGAACTTCTATGCCTACATTTTTTACCTACATATCAGGCAGGCATTGAAGGAACTAATGAAAGTAAGAATGTCTTCTTCAGTTATTTAGGACCCTGTGTGTCTTGGGTACTAGAAAGTTTTAAAAAGTCCAGACTTTTTTCTGATAACAGCCATTCTGCCTGAGACTAACATTATAGTGCAATTTTATTACTTGACATTGTATTCTCTAAATTTAATGCTAGGGTCATACAGAACGTTTTCTTTGTATTGGAAATAAAATGGAAAGTTTTTTAGAGAATTGCTTTGCAAAAAGGAAAAAAATCTGCTGTATCAGTGAAAGTTTTGCAGGTCATGTTTTTTTGAAGGGTGTCTCTCAACATGGATGCAATAAAAAGCAATAACAGATGAGGGGAGAGATCTTTGGAAAAGGGCATTCACTTTCAAAAAATATTCGGCAGGTTATTGGACAAACCGTCTGTCATGGCTAACTTCATCCAGTCAGAGCAACAGTAGGAGAGATTTACTACCAGCAGAGCCCATTTGCCATTTGTAAATCAAGTTCTTACTGAAGCCAGTCAAAAGAAGAGTGAAAAGCCTTCAGAGCAGTTTTCACACTTCGCTCAATACAGTATACTAGCCAGTTCTGATATAACTGATGTTTTAGCTGCTACACTAACCTCTTGCAGAAGTACCATTGTTGTTTTCAAAACAGTTGACTTGCGTTTGTCTCTGGCCATCACATCTAAACCATATGCCCATGCTCATACACGGCAGATTGGTTCCACACCTGTGTGTTAAGACAGGAACACACCGGCCCAACAGTTGGATGTCTGAAGCGTTTGGACGAGGTCGGGAGCAAATATATTCGGTGTGTACAGCTGCGTTCAGAGCCACGTGGACAGCGTCTGATCCGTTTCAGCATGCGAAGTCTGAGGAGGTGGGCTGTCGGACGTCTGAGCCATTGGATTCTCTGATTGGTTGTGTGCCAGCTGTATGACCATTCTGACTGGCGGTGTGCTAGTTAATCAGCGGTGTGTGTGGGAGGGACCTTTGTTTTTCTATGCACTCCGTTCCTTAACTCACTTTTTTCATGTTTTGGAGTACTGGCACTTAGACTAGCTGTTATGTCCGTTCAGAACAAATAGTAAAAGTACTTCATATTATGCATGCAGGTAGTCTGGGAAGTACTACATCCAGCAGTATATGAATCTTGAACTACTTATGGAAACATTTTTTCCATTTTTTTTTTCCTCACAGCGTCCTTTACTTTGAAATCCGGACGCATACCTTCGTGATACCTTCAGTTTATTACTTAAGGTAATAATAATTATTACTGTAAAAGCATCGTAATTTTCATGGGTCTGATTGTGAGACTGCAGTCTGACCCACCGTCACTACCAGAATCTATTCAGTGCAGTTTCATTATGATTACCTTAAATGTTATTAGATTCGCACACTAGAAAACAACGTGCGGCTGATTTTACCAAGGAAACGCGAACCACGACTGGCTTGACCGCAGTGCTCGTTGGTAGGTGACGTCAGGTATAGATCATGGGCAGCGCACAGGGTGAATTTTATGAATGGAAGTGAAAAGAGGAGACGCATTCCCCTGCAACATTTATTTTATTGCAGTTATTTACCTGGTATTTGCAAAACAAAATCACTGAAGTTTAAGTTCTGTCACAAAACTATATTGTTACGGATCTTTGCACATTTTTAAGTGGGTATACGGAAATCCTGGAGCTTTCTTAGAGGGTATACGGCGTATACCTGCATATCACGTAGACTACACCACTGGCACTGCTCCAGTTTTCCATTAAATATGTCTAGTGGTGCCTTTGCGTTGACTGAGTTAT
>OMLP01045944.1:0-15426 GCA_900302685.1 Spondyliosoma cantharus
TGAGTCCTTGCTAGCTAAGCAGCTAAACTTGTTTAGATCCCGCCCTTTGTGGGTCACTACACTGTCATTGGTCAGGCGCGCACACGCTGTTAACGATACCATTGGCTGTAGAGTGTGACAATCTGTCAATAAAAATCAGCCAACACTTGTTCTCCTCCGATCTACATTGATCTCATAAGTCGCCTCTGTGAAGTTTGAATGACGGAAATCCGTTGTAGTGACGGAGAACTTTAATCCTTGTTTTTAGCTAATTATTTATCACATTAACTGTTTTAACATGAATATTAAATTATTAACCCTTACAAATGAAATATGGTTCTTCAAAATAAATTCTCAACAGACAATGAGAGCAGGCTGTCAGAGTGTTTCTGTTGAAAACAAGCACTGAGACCCAGGGAGAGAGCAGCTGCTCGCTAACAGCAGAGAACAGCAGACAGATGCTGGTCATTTTTATTTCATTTGTGTAAAGTTACATTCTATTCATAAACATTAAAAACACTAGTTTGTGGTAAAATACGAGTAAAAGGTAATAAATGGAATTCCAAAAAATTAAAACAGAAAAAAACGGAATTTGGAAAAAAAGATAAATCGAGATTTAGGAAAAAATAAAACAGAATTCATAGGGCCCTACATAACTCCGACTGGTTTTGAGCAAAGTATCTGAACAACTAGTGTAGTCAGCAACAGGCCAAATCAACAAGCCAAAATGGAGGCCTAGCCTCTTAGCAAGCAGTGGCTATTACCGGAGTGAGTTAGCATTATGCTAACTGGCTAACGTTAGACATGATTCAGATGAGAAGAAATACTTAAGATAACTCGCTAACATACAACCCATTTGTGTGCTAGTTTGTTTTAGTCAGCTAGCGAAAGTAAATGAGGTAGCTACTTGTAGTTTATAAACGTAGCTACAGGCTACAGCTAACGTCACTAGCTAACTTTACCTCGGCACACAGACTGTAATATCAACACTGCTCAAATTTCAGAATAAGGATTTCCAGATTTCGGTATTCAGTTACAGTAGGCTATCAACAACAGAATCCTGAGCGAATGCAAATATGTGTAATTAAGCATAAAATGACTTACCATTCACCACAACAATGATTTTCAGCTGTGTTCCTGTGGTCACTCGCCTGGCCTTGAACATGCCCGCGCATGAGGGAAACTGGGCCGTTTACATGTCATCAAATTGTATTTTACATTAACAGAACTTAAAATTTAATTACTTTTTGATTAACTGAAAATGTTAAACTCTGACAAGTCATGATAGTATATTGAATAAATAGGCATAATTTGTGTGTCATCCAAGCTCAATAAAATAACAAGTACAAGTAAAAAGTCTAACAGAATCTCAGAACTTAATTTTTTATTTCACAACATTATATATATTTAAGTAATGACTAAAGGTCCTCTGAATTAGTTTTTAGAGTGTACACACAGCTCCATGCGCCGGCTGACTAAGCGGCACAGACTGGCCGGCAGTGAACTTCGATAGGCTGGGCAGTCCCACAATAATTGCTCCAATGAGAGAACAGAATCAAACTCTTCTGTTCAGTGATTGGATGAGGCGAGCTCATCTTTAAAATTTAAACAGACGTTATTTAGCGGGGATAAAAATGATTACTTTTCGTAAATCCTTACAAATGTGACCCATTTTAGATAGATAGATAGCTAGATAGATAGATATACTTTATTGATCCTAAGCTGGAAAATTACAGTGTAGCAGCAGCATTATACACAGAGACAATGACACTATAACACAATGAAATAAAAGGAACAACCTAGACATATTAAAATAGCAATAAAAAATGCAATATACAAAAATTTATAAAAAAATGTATAAATAAGCAGAGTAATTGTAGTGCAAGATAAAATATAAGGTGCTGTTATTATATGTGCTGGTTGTTATTGAAAGCAGTAGAAATACCCCTACTGACATTCCTTAAGTCTGAATTTGAAGCCTGACTTCATGAAGTGTCCCAGAATGGAAATAATTCAATTGCTTTATTATTATGATTGGTTGATTTAATAGCTAAAAAGAAACCATTCAATAACAGAACATTCACAATCGTGCTACATTATAGCCATAACTTTTGCATTCATTTTAAACCAAAGGAATACACACTCTGAAACATTAAGGAAGAACAATTAATTAATTCTTAAACCCCTCATATTAACATCATTTTACTATATTTGTTCTTCATCGCTGTAAAGTATAACATATGAATCTGTAAAATGTAATACGGTTGCTTTCAGTATAAAAGTCTACCCAACAAAAAAACATTATTTTACACTCTCATGTTGTAAATGTAACTATTTTTTTTTGTATTACAATTTTCATGTGTTAAAACTACAGTAATATGAAAATATGCAAAGAAATATGATTCTTTTTACATATAATTACTTTAAAATTAACAGCTGTGTTTGCTTTAGTATTTTACAACGTATGAATTACACACTGCTTTATTGTTTCTCTATTAAACGTTTTTTAATGTCATGATTTAACAGAACTTCACTGTTAATTTCACAGACATTTTTTTACAGTGCACCAATAATGAACTGACTTAGAATTATTTTAAAATCTCTGGATCTCTTTAAGTTGCAGCAGCTTAATTGTTCTCCCACAGCTATGGCTACTGTTCACGTCTATACTGAAAAAAAGAAAAAAGCATGAGGTTGTTTGTGATCCTGGCAGAGCTTTTCTTGCTCTGACAACAAGTTTCACTTTTATATAATTACTGTCACAATCAAAACCTACCTACACTGTCCAAATGTCAGGATCAAGAGGCTTCCTGTCACAACTATTAGCAACAAAACGAATTCAATGTCTCTCTGTAAATCATTATGTAATAAATGGAAGAATTTTGCCCTACAAAATGAAGCAATATGAAAGAAAGGAGAGAGAAACATTAAGGTATATTTCTATACAAAGGGTTAATAAGTGACACAATACAAAAGCAGCTCTTCAGAAACAAGACATTCATTCTTTAGTAGCAGACAGTCATTCGACTCAGATGAACCTCTGGCTGTCAAGCCAAGAGAAGATGTAGTGTGAGGCAGGGAGTAGACCACAGTACCAGTTGTCCCACAGCTCACCTTAAGACTCCAAATGCTATGTGAGAGCACTTCCTAACCCTCCATCAGAAGACATCTAATTGCTAATCTATAATCCTTTTAATAGGCTTTTGCCTTTTTCCGGTTGATCCTTTTCCAACTGGAACAGCAGCACCGGGGGCTACATTAATCCTTTTATTGAAAGCCTGGAGTATGGCTCTAGAAATCCAAATAGCTCTTTTACCCTTGTCACCCAGACTCCCCACCCATTGCCCCCAGTTATTGTTGTAATTGATTACCCCATCAAAATGAAACAAAAGAAACATAAGACAACAAGGGCTTTGCTGAGTGGGAGATGAGAGGAATTTTCTATGCATTGCATCTGTTGACCAATCTTTACTAGATAGCAATATGTATTTGAATGTTAAGAGGGGAATAAACTATTCCCACTTCCCACCAATGCCCATATTGCAAGAAGAGTTAGCAATTGCCAAATCTGTGGCAAACAAATTATGGTGAATATTCTCGCCACTCTATGAATTTAAAGCTAGGGTCTACAATCCTGGAAAGCTAGCAAGAAAGCTAGCAAGATTTGAAAGTGGCACCTCCTATAAGTTCCCCCCCATCCCGTCAGTGCTCCGTCCAAAGCCACGCCCCCACAAACTTGAACATGCATCTGGCAGTGGAACTCAGCAGAGAGAACGTGACCTGTGCAGGCCAGGAGGAGGGAGGGACAGAGGGGAGCGTAGGCAGAACGAGACATGAAGGCATCTGATTTTCTTTCTATTCGAGCCGGACAGCACGGATTGGTCAGCTTTTTTTCAGTCCTGCAGCTTCCACAGAGGTCTGATTATTTTCGTTCCTTTTCTGAATACATAATGTATTGACTACTCTCAGGATAGAAGGACCATTTCACCCAGTATAAAAAAATGTGTTTCTGAACAACATTACAGACCCTACCTTTAAGAGCTACTACTAAATAATATCTAGTACAGCCATTGAAGATGTGAACCACAGCTATATAATATTTTAGGGCACTCAGAAAGCACAGCAACCACTATACATTTCTGGATAAATTTCCAAATTATTATCTATGGATGCAATGATATATGGATTTTTTCAAAAGAAAAGTTCTTGATGCCGTTTTGGGAGTATGATGATACCTACCAACAAATCACCTTGTTAATTTACTCATAAAGTTAATGGATTTAGCAGGAGAAATGCATTTTATCATCTTGTACCGTCTTTATATTGATATTATATTGACTGAGTGGTGGGCTTTGTTGGTTTTGTTCTCTATGCCTGACTGAAACTGTTAACTCACACAGTAGCTCTGGTTATGTCTGTTTATAGCAGTGTTTGAGATGCAGTGACACTCCGATCTCTTCAAACCAACACACTTAGGCCTCTCTCCTGGTCTTAAGCTGTTCCTGTAAGTGTCACTCACTCATCCACTGGAGCCACTATTCACTGCAAGAGTAGCCCCTTTCACACAGAGACGCCGCACTATTGCCGCAGTGGTGGTTCGCCAATTCTCAGCCGTTGGTCATTCACACAGAGCCAAGCAGCGGTGGTGTAAAGACGAACCTCAGAAGTCACTAAAATGAAAGTTGAGTCTGTGCGTCCTTTTCCTAAAACAAATTCATAGTTTTCTTTGGACCCCCATCTAATTTTACCAGTGATGATGTTTGCATGTCCTCATTTAACCGTTGGCTGTCGAGGTGGTGTCCAGCAAATGATTTGGGTTTTGTTGACAATAGGCAGACTTTCTGGGGAAAAACTGGTCTAAGTTGTAGAGACGGCATTCATCCCATTCTGAATGGAGCGGCTCCACCGCGGTGTCTGAGGGTTGCCGCCCCTTGAGGCACCTAAGACCCTATGGCCACAGGACACAGCTGCAGCTTCAACAACGGAAGCTTTGAACATCGTCCATTCAGGTTCAATATCCCCAGCCTCCACAGGGATGCGAGAGAAGCTCCTTTGGAGGTGGGAGTTGAAAGCTTCTCGGACTGGGGCCTCCCCCAGACGTTCCCAGTTTACTACTCACTACACACTACTCGTTTGGGCTTACCAGGTCTGTCCAGGGGTTTCCCCTGCCACCGAACCCAACTCACCACCAGGTGGTGATCAGTTGACAGCTCTGCCCCTCTCTTCACCCGAGTGTCTAAAACACATGGCCTCAGATCAGATGATACGATCACAAAATCGATCATTGACCTTCGACCTAAGGTGCTCTGGTACCACATACACTTATGAGCATCCTTGTGTTCGAACATGGTGTTCATTATAGACAGACTGTGACTAGCACAGAAGTCTAGTAATAAAACACCACTTGGGTTCAGATCGGGGAGGCCGTTCCTCCCATTCACGCCCCTCCAGGTATCTCCGTCATTGCCGACGTGCGCGTTGAAGTCCCCCACTGGAGCCCCCTGGATGGCTCCCGCCAGGACCTCCAAGGAGGCCACATACTCCGAACTGTTGTTCGGTGCATATGCACAGACAACAGTCAGAGTTTCCCCACCAGCCCTTAGGCGTAGAGAGGCGACCCTCTCATCCACCGGGGTAAACTCCAAGACGACGGCGCTCAGCCGGGGACTTGTGAGTATCCCCACACCCACCAGGGCCTCACACCTTTGGCAACTCCGGAGAAGAATAGTGTCCAGCCCCTATCCAGGAGTTTGGATCCAGAGTCAGTGCTGTGCGTGGAGGCAAGCCCCACCAGATCCAACCGGTAACGCTCAACCTCCTGCACCAGCTCCGGCTCCTTCCCCCCAAGAGAGGTGACGTTCCACGTCCCCAGAGTCAGCCTCTGCCGCCCAGGTCTGGGTCGCCAAGGCCCGTCACCACCACTGCCACCCATGTAGCAGCACACCGGACCCCAGCGGTTTCTCCTGTGGATGGTGGGTCCACGGGATGGGGAGGGAGGAGTGCCACGTCACTCGTTCGGACTGTGCCCGGCCTGGCTCTGGACGTGGGCCCCGGGCTTCCTCCGGGCAGGGTATCTCGCCTCACACCTCTATCTTTCATGGGGTAATTGTGAACCATACTTAGTCTGGCCCCTCACCTGAGACCAATTTCCCTTGGAACACAAGGCTCCTGACAACTTAGCTCCCAGGTTCATTGGGAGACGCAAAATAAGGTGATGGTTCCCGGAGAGGCTCCAACACATGGAAACATATCTAGATATTCCATTTACTTGCCTAATAGATATACTGTAGTCTACAAATACATCCTACTCCCTCCCCCTGGATGCTGCCATCATTGTGTGATGTCAGACAACTGCACCCTCATGAATGAAATCGGGGAAAAGGGTTTACAAGTAGGATTTCAGGGTGCCGTTCAGTTGTACCTTTTTCTGGTCGGAGGTGGGAGTTTTTTGTGTTGAGTTTCCTAGAGCAGGGGGTGCCGCTAGGGGGGCCCCAGACCTGGCGGTTGTTATCAAGCTGCTCTGCTCCTCAAGCTAGCGCAAAATGGACAGGTTTTTGACAACGAATAGGCCGAAGGAGCAGACCAACAGCCCTGCTGTGGAGGATTCTGCTGCAAAAAAACGTAAGAACTCATGGCCAACTAAAGTCCGAAAATACAGCCATACAGAAAAATGGCCATGATTGCCCGAAATGCGTCCTCTGTCTGGAGACCCTCTCGAACGAGTGTTTAGATGTTCGTTAATACTTTTCTTATGCTAAACAAATGTAATGATTATTGAATAGTGAATAAAAGTAAGAAAACACATTCTAAAAGTTGATGTTTCTTTACATGTTTTGTAGCATTGTCAGTGGGTTTGGGGGTCCCCGGCCAGAAGCTAATTCTGTTTGGGGGCCTTGGCATGGAAAAGTTTGGGAACCCCTGTCCTAGAGCACAGTATATGAATAGCTTCACAGAGCTGCCAGCCTTGATGTAGACTCTTAGACTTGTTTTGTTTAAACCACAATCTGTCAATCACACTTCACCATAGCTGCAATGCACAGTGGTTGCAGAAAGAAAGAAATCTTAAAATTCTGGCATAGAAAACAGAAACAGACACTGAAAGTATCCTGAGGTTTTACAGCTCTGTCCAGTAGTAATGTAAAAAAACCCGACAGAGGTTCATGCAGGCTGAGTCAGCTGTGTTGATGGATTTACTGCCTCTTACTCATTCTGAAATGTCTTGTCAAACAGAACAGAATGATGAATAAACAATAATAATAATAACAATATTGTTTATACAGATCTTGTATAAACATAGCTGCAAAGTTATTTACATAGTTAAAATAAGATTGAAACATTTAAGTCAGACAATTGAATTATTTTCAAAGAAAATAAGGCTGTTACACTTATCCTTGTTGTTGGGTGTTTTTTTGGGAGGAAAAAAGGGAATATCATCAAAAATAATAGAGACAAGCAAGATAATCTTCACAGATGAACACCACTTTTTGAATTTTGAAGTGTAAATGATGTCAGCAGAAGTAAAAAACTAATGTTAGGCTGTAAATGGACTACATTGTGGCTGCATGACTTAAACATCACCACCACTAAGCGCCTAAGCTATACTATATAGACTTTTCTGTAAACTGATTAGTGTACAAGTTGTAAAGTCAGAGTTACAATAGTTTGTAACTAAAGTGGGCCTGTAAAGATGGACTAGTGAGTAGATGAGTCTTCGTGTTTGCTGTGATGATGTTTAATGTCCCCGACAACCTCTGCAGTCTCATTTACACACTTGTTAGTAACCGCTAACCGTTTTTAACATGTGGAAGTGCTTTATAATTAAACTGTGTCACATTTAATGATACCTTCAACCTGTGGGAAGCACACACCTTACTTCACACATTTAACTGAAAATCAGTTGACACGAGGGAATCGGGTGTATGAAAATGCTAACTGATTCCTGAGTTTAAAGACTAAAGACTACAACACTACAACTACAAGGTATTGCTCCAAGGACAGTTAACACTGATTTAGGCTGCCATAGACAATTCTCCGCCGTTGTTTGTTCACACAGAGCCAAGCAACTCTGGCATGTAAAGACGAACCAGTGTGTAATTCACACAGAAAGCTGGCGCCACAGAATCTAAAGAGGAGTGACGGTACACGTCATGATGATGACGTCTGTGTTTTTTTTTTTTCAAGGTGTTTCCCCAGGTGTCCTGCTATTAATCTAAACATGTACCCACTGACCGTTTTTAATCATATGGATGCTGTTATAATGTGTTGTGATTGAGATCCTGACCCACCATGCATCCTGGAAAGGGAGAAAGTTACGTTTTTCGCTCTACATTACATAATTACATAAATGGCCATCAGTAAACAGGACGCTGTCTGACACTCTTACTAGCGGGGAGAGATGCTGTTGTCTGGGGGAAAGTTTACTGAAGTCCCGGTCAGGAGGGCTGACCGTCGTGGTGTTCTTTTCAAGACAGCAGCACACTGTTTTTTGGGCAGAAATGTGATGAAGAGTTGGTCAGACAGACACTTCTCTACGTATAACTGCGGTATTTTTATCCTCATATAAGCTGCCAAAGACACGACCAGTTACTATGCTACTGTTTTTGCGTCCTGGAAGGTTGCTTTATGGGATTCTCTTTATTTTGTTGAGTGAAGGATCTGTTTAGTTATCACATTGTGAACACCATCAGACCGACACGTCCCCACTCCCCGCTGCCGGTTTATCCATTCACACAGGTACGGTTCGCCAATGCTTCTCCTCTGATACTACCTCCTTAGGTGCATCAGGACCAGAGCTAAATTTTTAGCCCTCTGTCCTGATAGTCTTTAATCACGCACTGAAAGTGGTCCACATTGAGATGTATCATTTAGGGAAGTTGAACCAATGCTACTGTTTTTCATTGGAAGAGTTATACATTATTTGATGAAATACACATTCAGTATATAGTGTTATATGCCCTACATAAGCATTGTGTGGCAACAGGGAGAAAGTGCATTTCAGTTTTTTTCAAAAATGTCTAATCTCTTTGTTTTTGTGCTGAACAACAGTGGAAAAACATGGTTGGTTCTGAGCCATTGGCAGCTAATATGGCACAACCAAACACTATCAGTGTTTTGGCAGATCTGCTCCGATACAATAACAAATCACTGAGTCATTGTCTAGTTGTCTAGTAATTGTCTAGCAACTGTCTAGTAACTGAGGGAGTGTTGCTGTTTTGTTGAGCGACTGACTTTGAAATCTAGACGAGATATTTCCTTGGCATGCCCCACCGGGAGGAGGAGAACCCGAGGAAGACCCAGGACACGCTGGAGTGACTATGTCATCCGGCTGGCCTGGGAATGCCTTGGGATCCTCCTGGAGGAGCTGGAGGAAGTGTCCGGGGAGAGGGAAGTCTGGGTATCCCTGCTCAGACAGCTGCCCCCGCGACCTGGCCCCAGATGAGCGGAGGAAAATGGATGGATGGATTTTTCCTATTGAACAGCCATGATGCCATAATTCCTTTACATTTCTAGTGATATAACATGTTAAATTCTCTAAGCAATTTTTCAATTTTCTGTGTATATCATGTGCAATATTTCTCTGTATATAGCATTTATTGGTACTGTTAATACTGTTATGCTCGATATTCCAATTCAATATTGTCCATGCAATATCAGGTGCAATATTAGATTGCTACATTATTTGTAGCATTTATGTAGCATTTACGTTTTACTTATACTGTAAACTGCTGTTACAGACAAAAATGTGATTTATAAATGCACATACAGTTTTAGTTGTCACATATAGTTTAATGCAAAGTTATTTTATAATTTAATACTTTATTTTAAACATTCTTTTTCCGATTGTCTTCTTTGTTTATATTTGATTCAATCTCTGTACAGTGTGATATAGATACTGTAGAAGGAGCTACTTTAACAAACTGATTTGCCATTTGCCCTTTGAGTTTTCTTTTTTCACTGATTTGAAATTTCATTAAAAGGAAATATTTTGCTGTTTTGTATTGGTCCAATTTAAACATTTTTTTTAATTTTCATTTGCATTACAATCTAAGTTGAAAAACCCTCCATCAGCTAACAGTTCCTAACTGATTACTTGTGAATCATTCATCATGTAGTGCAGGGCTCCACCCTTCACAATCTAAACATCCCCTCTGCCTCATCTCAACCACACAAAAGGAAGTGAGGGTACACACACACACTTGCACACTTAATTTATTCTTTGGCTTTGCTGTGCTGATTATCAATAAGGCAAAGACTTCCACTTTGGTTAAAATTCTCACAACATGCCTTTGGAGAAATTCCCCACCAAGGACTCTTTCCAAAGTTCCCTTTAGAGAGGATTAAAGCATCTGATTTACCACTACAAAGAATTTTTAATCTCATGTTTGCCTTGGCAAGATCTCCAATTCATCGGCAGGAAGTCACTCAACCTCCACTATTATTAAAGTGTGATCTAGCACTAAGATGCAGTTTTATTTCACTTGACTAAACAAATGTAACAGCCCCTAAGCTTAATCAGGGCTCTGCATATCTCTGGGGAAGAGGGAATGCTTTTGTCTTTTCTCTAAAATTCAGAGGTTGTAGGAAGGAGGAAAAACATGTCATTTGATAGAAAGAAAGACATATTAAATTGCCCACAGTGGGAAAGAGGAGAGGACACATATGGCTGCTCCCTGTAATGGTCTTGGAGCTTCAGATCAAAGCTGGGCAGTCAGGTATAGAGGACACTGACGAATTGTATGTGTCCTGTGGTATTTGAGTTAAAGAATGCAGGATTACATAACAACCAGGCCTGGTTACCAGGTTACACTCAAGCATCTAGTCATATCACTATAGATGTACTTTTAGCTGGTGTGTATGGGCCATTCATAACTGCATCCAAACCAGAAATGCCCAGCATTGCTAATGTTGACAGAATGTTTGAAATACCTTGATTTTAAAGTCTTTAATATTGTTATCAAAAAACCTTGAAATGGATTCAAGTATTATATAATTTGACCATTGAAATACATAAAATTAAGCAAATCCACAAAGTTGCACTTTAAGTTTGGCTTACGCTTACGCTTACGCTTACGCTTACGCTTATTGAATTTTGGAAGTCTACATAGAGGGGAGTTTGGGACAGATGGCTTGGTCGAAAAACGTTAAACTGACACCGGAGAACACTGTTCCATATTTCACACCTGCAGTAAACGTTTCTTTCTTTCAAAACTCTGCAGTTGTTCCCAAACCTTAATCTTAAAAGTGTGATGATGAAAATCCCCTAACCTTATTCAAGAAAACTCTCTTGATTTAGTTAGAGGGATTGGTAATGTTTTTTTGAACACAACACTGTCCTACCAATAGGTTTGCAGTTGTTTTTACGTCACAAACAAAGACTTGTTGAGATGGAGCCACTAGAATAAATCTACATCTCTATCTGTTTAACAGGAAAAGGAAACAGAGATGCAGTACTGGACAGTGAGGTGGTCCTGACGAAAATGAAGCTCTTCAGCAACTTCAGTGAGAGGCTCCTGTTACCTGACGACTCAGCGTCCACCATTTCCACAATCTCATTTTTTGAGCAGGGCATCTCGGAACTCACTAAAGCCTCAGAGGTGAATTTACCCCTTGATGAGTCTGGACAGCTGAAAATGGAGTCTGGCTCAGACTACTTCTCTGCAATTTTCTCAGACTCTCAGTTGCCAAGGTTATACAAGTTTGAGTCAGAGGACTCTGGAGTGGAGCTGCCCAGTGGAGCAAACTCTCCATCCACTCCAACGGGCTCTGAGCAGAGCTTTGTGGTCCACAGTCGAGAGTCCTCTTTTGATTCAAGCAACTTAAACTCCGACCCTACAACCCTCACTGATGAACGAGTCACATTTGTACAGAACTCTGACATTAAGCTGACAGAGGTGGATAATAGTGTGACTACAGCAATGAATACTCAGAACAATGTGTTCATACACTCAGAGGAACTCCATTCTTCAGCTCTCAGAGCAAAACTGCACACAGGTGAGGAAGTGGACATGGACCACTGTAGGGCTTCAGAAATCCACCCTGAAGCAGATGACAAGATGTCTGGTCAGCCTGAGGAGGTCACAACTGTAAATGACAGGGCCTGCTCAGAGCATATGAGTCAATATGGGAAACAGTCCTCAACAGGAGCCTGTGATGACATCATCATCAACGACTTTGAACCAGAGCCTATATTAAGGAGTGACACCAGTAACAGCTTGGAGGAATACATGGATGAATGCTGCAGACTTAGCGAGGTAAGCAGACACCTTTATCTTCAGCTACTTTTCCCTAGTGACATCCTCCAGCTCTTCATCCCCAGGCCAGATGGAATAGACTTTGGCCATGTGTGTGCAGTGTGACCAAGTTATTTAGTTATTTAGTTATTTTTGAGACTTAACAGCATCAACATTTGAGAATATAAAAAAATCTGATCATCTGATATTCCTTTGACATTTTTTTTTACTTAAACCCATGACATGAACAAAAATAGCACCCTATTATTTTAATTTTGATTTATTAGAACTAAGACCTAGATATGTAGTAAGCAGGATATTTTACAATTGAAAAATAAACTTGCCTGGTCTGACTAGTGTAATAGTAGGGTTTCCAACTTTATCAGTACCAAAAGAGGTACATAAGGTGTTCTGTGGGCTAGATGTCTTTGTACTGAGTGATTTCAGGATTAAACACTAAATGCAAGTCAAACCCTGATAACACAACCTGTGTGTGTGTAGTGTGTGGTTGGTGCTTTCAAATCTATTGCATAAGGACAATTGTGGTTTCTCCAGACTAAACAAAAAACTCTTTGTGTGAGCAACAAAAATATTCCACGTCCTCTGTCATTATTTCTAATTTTAAACTTTTTCCAGGCTCTATCTTACCAGCTAACTGCATCACAGCAACTGAAATACAGTTCACAGAGTCAGCTATTTTCTAAATTTTACATATGGAGGGTCTTCAATTTTCAGAATTTCACCTCAATCTGCTTACCCACCTGCCGCCAGTTCAACCACTCGCGCAACTGTTGGAGAAGAAAACTCTTACTCTTGAAGCCAAATCCATGCCTGTACTCCAGATAGGTCAAGAACAGCTTTCAGCTTACTTTGGGTGTACTTGGATAGCTGTTACAGTACACACATACATACATACATACATACATACATTTTCAGGATTTAAAAAGGGATTGCAGAAAAAAAGAATGAAAAAGTACTGAAGCGGTTCCTGTGCTACATGAGAAGAAAGCAGCTGTACTCATTCACAAGGCTCTGCAGGGGCATGTTTTGTTAATGTTTCAGGAAAAAATTTTTTTTTCTTGTTCACATCCAGTGGGCTCTACAGAGAGAACACCTGGCAGGTGTGGAAGCTGCAAAGTCATAATGACCTATTTGATGTTCCTGAAAATATAGACATACAACACTGTCAGGCCTTGAGACTGTCTTTCATTACCGGCAGCTATTAGAGTGAGAATCTGATACAGCCTTTTGCGCATGAATGCCTTCTGTTGTTTTATACTGGTGAGGGCAAATTATGGTAATTCAACTACAAATGTTTAAAACTTCTTTTAAGTAACACCTTTATTCAAATATTTTGTGTAAATTTAAGTGAATATAGTTTGAAAGACAAGATGAATTATTAGTATTAGTAAAATGTCATTATTAGCAGATGAGATACTTGAAAAGGACAAAGACTTACATTTACGTTTCCATTTAGGGCATTTATTAGACACTTTTGTCCAAAGCGACTTACAATAACTACATTTGTCACAAGAGAGAAACAACAACATATCACCGTCAATAGAGTATAAAAAAAAATAGAAACAATTGTCAAGCCCTCAGGGGTGATGTCTAAACAAATGAGTCTTGATTCTTTTGTGGAAGATAGAGAGTGATTCCGCTGTCCTGACATCGGTCAGGAGTTCATTCCACCATTGAGGTGCCAAAAGAGAGAAGAGTCATTGTTGAGTTGTTTGCTCTCAGCGATGGCAGCACCAGCTGCTCAGCTGATGTAGAAGAGCGAAGTGCTCTCGCTGGGGTGTGGTCAAACACTCAGACAGAGGCAGTAAGGTGGGGAGGGCATGCATTACAGTGCGCTAAAGCTATTTCATCCACCCGTATGTCATGCAGCACCTGTTCATCTGTGCCAAGAGACTGGAGACTATTTAATCGATACTGTCGCTGAACATTGGCCCACCTCATCTTAACCCCCTGTATTGCTTAGCAGCCTACCTGAATACATCAAATAGGTGTCAAATAACTCAAATTACTCACATATTTACCAATATAATGTCTCTTTGATAATTCCCTGGGCCCCCTCTGAGGTAATGATGTGTGTCATTGTCTTTTAGGGGCCCAGCATTACAGACACTAGGGGTATAGTGCTGGCTGGCAGTAAAGTGGTGTTCATCATCATCATCACTTGTCACCACAGCTAATAATGTAATTCCTTTCCTGGCTACATGGGACTCAGAGAGATATTGGATTTGTTTTGCCTCAACCATGAAGAATGTTCTCTATATGTATCCACATACCTTGTCTATCCTACTCTTCATTCTGTCATTACATACTACAAGAAAGGATTCTATAATCTCTCTCCGTCTTAAGGTTCAGATGTTGGAGATATTATTGAGTTCAAAGCTTTTTATTGTAATATTTTACAATAATAATAATAATAATAATAATAATATCAGTTGGTGACAGTGGTCATATAGACCTATTTGGCTGCATTTCTGAATGCAACAAAGAATACTTACCTCTTTAGTCCTATTTTGAAATGTAATTACAATACAAAACTTGTAGTTTACTTGGATGCCTCAAATGACAACTACAGACTGTATGGATTTCAAGTTGAGGTTATTACCCAGATAAACTCTCTCTATTACATTATGTGCATTGCGATTTGGGTGGCTGTCGTGGGCGGGGGCCCCGGCGACCCAATCCCCGGACGGTGACTCTAGCCATGGGGACATGGAATGTCACCTCGCTGGGGGGGAAAGAGCCTGAGCTCGTGCGGGAGGTTGAGCGGTACCGGCTAGAGATAGTCGGCCTCACCTCCACGCACAGTCTGGGCTCCGGAACCCAACTCCTCGAGAGAGGCTGGAGGCCCTCTTCTACTCTGGAGTTGCCCGCGGTGAGAGGCGGCGAGCTGGTGTGGGCTTGCTCATAGCTCCCCAGCTCAGCCGCCATGTGTTGGAGTTTTCCCCGGTGAACGAGAGGGTCGTCTCCCTGCGCCTTTGGGTTCGGGGATAGGTCTCTCACTGTTGTTTCGGCCTATGGGCCAAACGGCAATGCAGAGTACCCGGCCTTCCTGGAGTCCCTGGGAGGGGTGCTGGAGAGTGCTCCAACCAGGGACTCCGTCGTTCTACTGGGGCACTTCAACGCTCACTTGGGCAGTGACAGTGTTACCTGGAGGGGTGTGATTGGGAGGAATGGCCTCCCCGATCTGAACCCGAGT
>OMLP01045945.1:0-11985 GCA_900302685.1 Spondyliosoma cantharus
CACCTCGATCCATCAGCCTCCCCACCCCCTCCCACCACTATTTTCCTCTCTTACTCTCTTTCTCTCAGTCTCTCTCTCACTCCTTCTAGCCTTGAGGCGTCCCGTTTCTGCTCCTTCGTTTTCATTCACAATGCTGTGGAGAGGGTGAATGGGTGGGGGGCATTTAAGAGAGCAGTAGGTGGGAGTGGAGTCTGACCGCAGAAGGACTACAGTTTAAGAGAAAGGGAATTCTCTCTTTCACTCCCTCTCTCTCTCTACCTCTCTCTGCTGCTCTTCGTCTCCCTCTCTCTCTCCCTCTCTCTCTCTCTCCTCACTGGCTGCACATCAGCTCTCTAGGTAGACTTGAGTAAACATTCTAAGAGAACAGAGAGAAGGAGGAAGATGACAGAGCTGTCAGCGCTCTGAAAGATTCAGACTGGTGAGAACATTTATCAGGGCTGGCTGATAAGGCTCTCTTCAGCACTGCCTCTGCTTCAATTTTCTCATCAGTGGAGAGGCTGTGACCATTGTGTGTGAGGTAAGTCACCTTCTTTACCTGCACGGAGTTGGTGTGTTTGAATGAGAGGAGAACGAATGGGATAATTGCTTAGCCTAATTAAGATCAGTTAGGAAATTGAGTAGCATAGCTCGACAACTTAATAACTCCAACCACATTCCACTCTATTAGTTGATATCAGAAGTTTGTGGAGGAATTATTTTCTGTTTTAGTAATACTGGTGCAACTAAGAGTGAGTCCCATTAGCATTTTTTTGTTGATTATTGTGTCATTGTATGCAAAAAAAAAAAAGCGCAACAAAAAGTGAAAGAAGATAATCACTAGTGATCTTCACAAAATCATTCTGTGTAACCTATGACATGATTGAATGTGACAATATTTGACATTTTTGCTTGATGAATGGATTCACATTATTAGCTGATTATTATAATTGCTGTCAATTATTTTTCTGTCAGTTAATTAACTAACTGCTTGGGAACAAACTGAATGCTGTATTCTCATCTCCAGTGAAGAATGTGGGAGATGTTAGCTACTGAGATTATTTCCATTCATTAAAGCAGCTTCTGTAATTCTTCCTCATGTTTTACAAGCGTAGACTTCAGAGACTGGCTTAATTTTGCTCTTTACTGCATGCACCTGGGTGCCAATTATGTTTTACTGTGAAAGTTTTTCCTCTTGCTGGATATTTTGTATTTATTACCAGAGCAGGTAAAATGAGTAATGTCTTCAGAGATGGAAGTCTGTGATGATCTACTGATTTATTCTGCCTGCATTAGGACAGATTAGGGCCGAGTTGTGGTCTGATGGGATAGCATAGGAGAGATGGATACTGTTAGTGCGTGCGTGTGTGTATGGTGTGTGTGTGTGTGTGTGAGTGTGCGTGCGTGCGTGCGTGCGTCTGCGTGTGTGTGCGTGTGTGTGTGTGTGTGTGTGTGTGTGTGGTTTGCCGGAGTAGGTCCAGCTGTACACTTTACGGTTGCCAGCAGACAGTAGGCTTGTGTAACCCAGGAGACAGACAGCTGCTCTGTATTAGATGCTGCTGGTTGGTTCCTCTCCCAGATCTCCAGCATACACACTGTTGGCTATAAACTGGCAGCTTCATCGACGCACAAATAAACACACTGACGGACTGACTTGGAAATGAACTGACTGTTCATCTCCATGTGCTTCCCAGTCTCCTATCTCCAGATCCTACCCTTCATCTCTTTGTCAGCTGTGTCCCACACAGAGACAGCATGATGGATGTTTGATGGATTAAAAAAGACAGTGGATATATACTTCATAGATCACTGTAAATTTCTAGATTTTTTTTTTTTGACCATCAACTTGATTTTCAAGAAAAAAAGTCAAATAATTAATGTGAGCCCATGTTAGTTTTCCCTAAACAGTGCCCTCTGTGGCCAGAAATGTTAATTACAGAGTGAGGGTAAAAGCTAAAATATAGTCTAAGTATCAGCAAACTGACACAGGTGTATCAGTTACACAGCTTTATAAATTTTACCGTCATTAAAGAATAGTTGCTAAAATAAGACACTGGTCATAACTAACACACCTGACTGACCTGAGAAAGTGTGTGTTTTATTGCTTATGAGTTCAACTTCTCAACTGTAGGATAATTAATTTGTGTTTTTCTGCTTTCAAACTAGTCTTTCTTTAAAGTTTTTAGCCTTATATCTTATTCTGGCCAGAGTGAGCAAGCGTGTACAGTAACTAGACCACAGTGGGAATCTCCACTGAGAGCTAATGAAGCTCTTTTAGGTAAGCTAACAGCCTTTAAATACAGTGTAAGGCTGAACGTATTGCAGATTTCACACATATACACCCATAACTTGATATGAGTAAAATGGTATACTCGTGGTGCCTGATAACAGAACCCCAATGTTTATTTTAGCAAGGGAGGGTTGGATGAAGTGAGGGAGGGTGGTGGGCTTGTGATGGAGACCCACAGGATACCAAGGCATTGTCTGCTGGATGGTAATTGTGTATGATGAGGACATGTGAACACAATGAAGGAGTGTGGCTGTGTTTCAGTAGCTGTAACTTCAAATTTACTGCAGGTTTGTCAATTCATCTAAAATAAGATTTTAATTGAAATTTTTGTGAATTTTTTTATTTATTTTCATAGCTTAATACAAGCATGTCGAAATGAGCTTCTGTTCACATAAAGATTACCTCTGCACTACATTGATGCTGTCCGTTCATAGGTGGCAGTGGGGCTTGGCACATTAATATTTCATAATGCTTTGGCTACACATATGAGTAGCCACTAACAGTGACACTGAGCTTAATGGTGAGTGGGAAATTTCCTTTATTTGGACAGCTGCTAGCTCCCAACACTCCTTGTCCCCCTAAGCTCTCTGAGAGGGTGACTGTCTTTAGCCACTTCGCTCCTCCACTGGTGATTGAGAGCAAATAGTAATCACTGGTTTCAGGATGACCCATGCTGGGCAAAACTAAGGAGAAATGCAGTTATGTTTTGGCTTGACTAAATGGAGGTCATCTTAAATTCTGGCTCATCGAGATTTCCTTAACTGCGTCATCCCATCATGCCCTTTGTTTCTCTTCTTCCACATTGTTGCAGGTTTCCGAGAAATGTTTAAGTAGTTTACATCTTACAATTTCGCTTTGACTATGCTGCATATGACAACCTGTGCACCAGACGTGTGTGGCATTTTTTGGTTTTGGTCAGACAGAAAAACAGAAATCATTACATGAAGTATAGATATCAAAATATTTGTGTACACAGATTCATGGTTCCCAGAGGACAAAATCCTACTCACTTTGGTGATAACGTGACTTCACCTTTAGTGCCACAAGGTCAAAATCTTTGTTAAATACTTAAGCTTGTCTACCACTTATATGGGGTAACTGCTATCCTCTCCAAAATGGCATCAGTCATATTGGAATATGACTCATTTTAAGGGAGATGACACTGCAACTGACCTGCAATTGAGGTAAACATTTTTTATGCATGCATGTATGTATTTATGATTATTGTACTTATATTGCAATTTTTGCCTGAAGTTGAAGGATTGCATGGAAGCCTAGTTTTCTCCACAGGCTTTGCTTTCAAATAAATGCAAAACTTGGAATTTACATCATTAATGGTACACTGAGGCCTGCTCTGATTAGTCATCATCACAGAACAAAGAAAAATTCAGTGTTTTAAGCATTCCAGATGGTTTTTAATGTTCCTCCGATGTTAATGTGTGATGAGAAAGGAGTGAAAGCCTTAGAGCTGTGGGATCCGGGATGCCTTTGTATTACCCGGCACTCCATTGGAGGCATGAAATAGATGAACACATGTGGTAGACACTTTGTTCTGACACTTTGCCTCCACCAGTGACCTCACACATTAGAATGCATGAGCCATAATGTTCTTGAAGCAAGATGGGGGCCCTTTTGAGAGGGGCAGACAATTTGAATTGGGGGAAATGGCAAAAAATGGGAAAGCCAACGAAGAGCCGACCCCGGGGACTGGGGTCATTAGGCTCATACAAGTGTCTGAATGGAAGGCACTCCCAATTTGGACACGCAACACGCTTCAGGCTTTAATCACAGACAAGGACAAACAGATGTCTGGGTATCACAGCCAACATGCTTGCTTCCATCCAGTTTGAATGTACCAATAAACCTCCAGTGTAAAGGGCTGAAATATGCAGACTATGAAAGGCCTTTCAAAGTCCAGTACGTGTTTACTCAGCATTTCTTGGACTTCATCAAAAAAGTCTAGAATCCAGACAGTTCTGGTTCACTTGGCATGTTCATCGGGTGTATCTTTCAGTCAGTAGGTCAACTGATTCATGCTGTCAGCTTTCTAAACTCCTCTATGTTGTGCATGCTGTGCCACCTGCTACTTCTGACAGACATCTTGGTGACAAGCATGCAAAATAAGCCAGCCAAAAGCTCTTTTGAGATTGATTACCTGAGAAGGCCGGTATTAGTTACCTTGTAAGCTTAGACGAGTCCCAGAAGTCGACATCAATACCTCTGTGTAGCATTACAACACAGGCAGCAGCCAGGTACAAGCCAGATGTTTATGGTTCAAACCATACCAGTAAAGAACAGGATACGACATATAGACAGACAGACAGAGATTCCTTCCTTTATAGTTAGATTGCAGTGCAGTGTGACATCTGAGGAGAGGAGGTGGGTAGAATGGAGGGCTACACAATTACAAGAGTGTAGAGAAAACAGCAGGCGGATGTGCCGTCAAGCCTCCACATCATGCAGGGGTTAGGCTTATAAATAGTAGGTCACCAGCACCTAGCATGTTAAAAAGCTCATGAACAATGACTTGCATCCAATGTCTCCATCTGGTCCCAGTGAGAACAGCAGCACAAGATGGAGGCACCGCAGGGGAAGAGCCATAAAGAATATTGATGGGCCTCACAGCGAGCCGCGAGTCAAATCACAATGCAGTAAAAACTAAATGGAGAGTTGACTGTCTGCTGTATGACTGACCCAATGAGCACTCTTGTTCGCTCAATATTCTTTTTCTTCATATCATAGTGTCAAAGTCGGAAATTGGTTTTGGTTGAAGAAATAGAGTTTCTGGCGTGCAGTATCAGTCAGACATGTCAGCTCTGGCTCCAAATCACTCTGGCGGTTCTGTGAGAGCGATAGGGCTCAGCCTTTGCAGAGCACTCTTTCCGAGTCTTTAGATGAGTGTTTCTGCTGGTATCTCAGATTCAGTCTCCTCGTCCGTCTTATCAGCCATGAACATACGAACCCCCACCACTCCCCTGCTATCTGTGTCATCAGATCCAATGGGGTCACAGCAGAGAGCCAATGAGAGCAGCCTTGGTTTGATGAAAGCACTCTTCTTTTCATCTATCAAAAACAGTGAATAACTTGTTTCATTTCTGTTTAGCAAGTCAAATTTTCTTATCATTATCATCTATTACTATTTATTTTTTACCATGTTGGAAATTATGAAAGAGAGTTTTGTAGTAAAAATAATCAAACGCTTTATTGATTTCAGGTCAGGTGATTTTTTTGTCACAAGTTAAATATCATCACACAGACATCATACATGATTTCTAATCATCAAACACAAGGACATCACCTCAAAGTGTCACTACGACCTTGGTGAAAACAATCATCTGGGGCATCTGAAGTAACTGCATTCACAGTAAAGTGGAAAATCTACCAGTGCATCACAAAAATCAGTTTCCATTTTATTTCTTCTTCCTCCTGGTTTCAAGAAAATAAGACTTCAGAGCAATAAGATTTTTAATTTTTTTTTTGGCCACTATAAACACATGACATACTGTATCCTCGGGGCTGCAGATGCAATGTTTAAGCTATCATATTTCTGTGATTGGCTTTAGCTCAGATATACAGAAAGATCTTCTTTGTTGATCTGTTAAGTGTGCTCTGACATTCAGAGAGGTTTTCTGGGGAAGCGGACTGAGAGGAGGTTCCACACATTGTTGCCATAGTAGAACTAGATCCTGCACTCAGTCCCGTCTCAACTGCTCAGCCCTTTGCATCAAATGAACTGATTGCCTCTCAATCTTGTTTTCTAATACTGCATATCCTCAGCTATTAAGCAAGCTGTTTATAATGCCATTGGGGTTTTGTGTAGTTCAGCACAACAGCCACATTGGCCATAGAAGACAGAAAGCCAAAGTCCACATGTGTCCTTCAGAGCGTGAGGTGATACAATTTGAAAAACCTTTTCTGTGAAGCAGCAACAACTATACCATCGATCGCAGTTGACTCAAGCTATAGCTTTTCCAGGAAATTCATTTCTGTGTTTGACGATTATAACTCACAACGGTAGTGCTGTCCTCAGCAAGTCGCTGTCTCTCTGACTGTGACCTTGGTGGAGATACAGGATCCAAATCAATACTACCTGCTCTCGCTCAGGACATATGTGGCAGGTTTCTCTCACCTTGTAGGCAAGCTGAATGTGATAAATATGTTTATCAGCAGATTTCAGCTCTAGAGGATTTGTGGTTCTTTGGGATATGAGATTGCACTTTAAAATGGGATTAGAAAAAAGTTAATTTATGGTTCTTGCCATGGCAGTGAGTGTCCGTGACTGAGGCCCATTTCTTGGTTATTTTCCCCTTTTACAGTGTGACAGTATATATAGGTGCAAAGAGCCCCAAACAATAACCCTTCATTCAATCCTTGTAACAGCGACCCAGATTTGGATTCTGTACCAAAGAAGGCAAGCTGAGTTTTTGTCATGGGTGACCTATAAAACTAGGCAAGCTTGATAAATTCTTCAGAAATGAAAAGAAAGCATGTGCATCCTATCAGACCTGTTTAACATACAGTTGTGGGACTTGAGTTGTAGTTGTAGTCATTGAATATTTACAGCTTTTACACACCAAGTGGGGCATGCTGCTTCATTATTTATTTTGTTTGTTGTCGAGTTATCAGACGGATGCCGCGTTGTCTGTTCAGAGCGCTGCGGTTATCCATTGACAGTTAGCAAATTGTTCTTTTCTTTTCGTAAAAAGCACTGACTACACTTCCATGTTGGTCTGCTTTTAAATAACTTGCCACACAACGATGTTATCTGGACCGATCACACTGGCCTTCCTTTTGTGTTAAAACAAATTACATTTCCTCTACAGAATGATATACAGATAATGTCTCTGCTCGTCGATGCTTGCAGAGTAATAGTTTTCGGTTTTATCTTGGACCTGCCATATGGTAGTCTCAGCAAAGGTGAGCTACCATGATGATTGAGTTTGTCTGCATGGGCCCTGGCTGAGTTTGAAGGAAGTCTTGAATACTGTGTATGATATCTGCAATCTTCCCCAGATAGGAAGTCTGCTCATCAATCTTAGGACCAACTGAGAGCAAAACTTGTGTCTAAAAGAAAGCAGACAGCAGGAGGAAAGAGACACTGGTAAAGCACTAATCCACTGGGGATTCATTTATTTCCATTGAAACAGCAAAGTCTAAATAGAAACAAGATCAATGCTAAGTGATACCACTGTAATAAGACGGGCGCTTATGAGGATTTGTGCTGCTGCACTGTCCTGGTTTTACTCTTATCTTGATCCCCTTGGTCCTTCTTTGTGTGAAACAAATGCATTCTCTTGATTTACTGAAGGATTAAGGTTGCATAATTTCACAACATGGAAGCAAAACAAGAAGCAACATCTCAGACCATATGGGAAAACGTTTGCTCTGGAAGTCACTGCTTCGTCAGTTGGTTGGAGGTGCAATGTTTTTTACATTCCACTGATGGGAAATTCAGGGATGTAGAGGAAGACTTATGTAAGAAGCCACTCTGTGGAGTGTAAATTCTGTTTATGACTCTTTTGATGTTACTGTTTCTTCTGGCCAGAATCCTTTTTGACTGATGCTCAGTTGAAAACCGGGTCACACTTTATTTTAGAGTACACTAATAAGATGTAATTAGCCGTACCTTTTCTCAAATTAGGCAAAAACTAGACATAATATGGTAAATTTTAGACAGTAAACATACACCGTTATACACTAAGTAATCTAATGAAGATGTAATAAGCCAAAATTTGTATTAAATAAGGCAACACCTAGAAATGTGTTCTTTATTAGAAAAAATAGTGTTGTGACATCCTAACTAACTAAAATGCAACAAAAATTTAAATCAAATAAGGTAAAATTAGAGCTAAAATGTGCTTTACTTGTACACTACTGTACTCAATTATACTCTAATTAGTAGAGCCCGACCGATAAAGGATTTTTAAGGCCGATACCGATACAAATATTTGGTGATTTAAAATTCCGATATTCCGATATATCGGCCGATATATATATTTTTTTAAAAATAATCCAGAAACGTGTAACAGAACATCAACAGATTTCCGTAACATTAGTTATTTGTAGTTATTTATGAGTCCTCACTGAAATAATATGATAATGCAGTTTAAAAATAAACTTTTTTGTTTTATTGTCACAACAGAACAGAGGAATAAAAATAAAATAAAAATGCACAGCTGGCCTGTTTCACTGGCGTCTGTCGACTCGTCTAACTGCAGTGAGAAACACTCCCACCCCAGCAATGGAGCCTGGGGTGAGAGTGACAGCAGACATCCTGCGCTGAACACCTGAAGACCCCGCAACCAATGGCGGAGCAGCGACCATCCAACATCGCCGCGAGCTGGGGGAGACCACAGCAGCAGAGGAGAGCGACCAATGAGTCAGGCGGTGAATAACCCTGCAGGTGTGGTGGAGGGAGGACCAACGGAGCAATGATGGACATCCCACAGAGTATTGAGTACGCTGGTTTGAAAGTTAGCGTTGCTAGGCTAACAGCTGATCGGCAGGGCTAACAGCTTATCGACGAGGCTAACAGCTGATCGACGAGGCTAACAGCTGTTAGTGTTGCTAGGCTAACAGCTGTTAGTGTTGCTAGGCTAACAGCTGATCGGCTGAGAAAGGTGAGTCCACGGAGCCAGTTGTTCAGGTGTGCAAAGTTAGTAGCACAGCCCCAGAGCCTGTCGGGACAACTTGGCTTTCTTTTTCCAACAGAAAAAAAACAGTTTTGCTACGGATTGAGAAGCGGCGATATTCACGCCAGCGTCCTCTCGTGTGCGTGCGACGTCTGAGGAGGTTGGCATTCGACTGTCTGAGCCATTGGATACTGTGATTGGCGGTGTGCTAGCGAATCAGCGCGGTGTGTGGGCGGGGCGGAAGTGACGATGGTTTCTCCTTACTACTTGTTCCCTACTGCAACGACGTCTTCGTAAAATAATGAGCCCGAGAGCACACAACGCGAGTGTCACCCTAGCCATAGTCATCTTTCCAGAAATGCCAAGTATTTAGTTCACAAACGTCTTCTCGAGTCGAACGAATACTGAATTTAAGACTAGTTTAATGGAAAATGGCCGCCCCAGCTATCTGCGTCCCTGTGACAACCTTGTCAAAGTCAAAGAGGACTTCAGCCAGGGTTTCAAGCAGAGGACCTCTCTACCATGGATAGGAGCTCCCAAGCAGCAAGAGGTCCACGTTGGTAGAATGGTCTTCCAAAGGACTGAAAGGGACAATCAACTTGCACCTTCAATCGACGATTTGTCTTTCCTGCAGCTGATGGACAAGGGATTTGTTAAGGATGAAAGCGGCAGCTGAGTGGCACCCTTGCCATTTCGGAACCCAAGAAAGCCTCTCCATAACAACAAACAGAATGCACACCAATGATTTCAGTCACTGCAAAGTACCTTTCAGAAGAGACCCAGCATGAAAGAGGACTTCATGGTGTTCATGCAAGGGATCCTGGACAACCACCATGCCAAACTATCACCACCATTAGAAAAGGGAAAGGAATGTTGGTACCTTCCCGTTTTCGAAGCCAGGGAAAATCCGGGTGGTGTTTAATTCGAGTGCCCGCTTTGAGGGAGTCTCCCTTAATTACTGTTTCATTTGCTCTGGGTCCACTCACCGGCTCAGACCTGAGCCGGTGAGTGGACCCAGAGCAAATGAAACAGTATCATTTTATACAGTAAGAACAAAGAACAAGGAAGGGCAGGTACAAAACAAAAGGTAAACAAAAGGGATGCAAAGGCAGGGCGTCTGCTCTTTGGAGAGTGTGAACAGCGGGGGGGGGCACACATTTAACATAGTGATCCAGGTGGGCCCAGACGTCCCTTGACCAACTGGTGTTACGCAAATGTGTACCGGCAGGGTCCCGGAGACAGACACAAATCACCATTTAGGTCTGGGGGCCAAAGGGCTCTTTCCAGACGTCATTTCAAATGTGTATTTTCTTCCTCAGCATCTACAGCAAGAACCCCCATTCACCTATGTAGGGCTAGACATTTTTGGACCTTGGGAGGTTGTAACACACCGGACCAGAGGTGGCAGTGCTAACAGCAAGAGGTGGGCGATATTGTTCACTTGCATGTCCACAAGGGCTGTTCACATGGAAGTGATAGAGTCCGCAGGTTTTTCTCAATCAGGGGACCTGTGACGCAGCTTAGATCAGACCGTGGGACAAACTTTGTGGGTGCTACTACAAATCTGAAGCTTGCTGCAACTGCTGGAGAGGACAGTGTAGAAGCTTGTTGGGAGCGCATGATAGGAATGGCACGGTGTATCTTAGACTCGATGTTGCTCCAAGCTGGAAGGTCGAAGGTCACCCATGATGTCCTGTGCACGTTAATGGATGAAGTTACTGCCATAATTAACTCCCGGCCGCTGATACCAGTCTCCTCAGACCCAGAAGCACCACTGATACTTACCCCATCGATGTTGCTTACGCAGAAGAGGACTCCTCCTCCGCCAACCTGTTGAAAAACCAATGGAGAACAGTCCAAGCATTAGCGGATATGTTCTGGGCAAGATGGCGGTCGGAATATTTGAACATCCTTCAGAGCAGGCAAAGGTGGCATACAAGACGGTCAAACCTCAAGGAAGGGGACGTGGTTCTGCTGAAGAACAGGCAAGACGACACGAATGGTCCATGGGAAGGATAACGAAGGCTTTCCAAACACATAAGAAATTAATATGATCGAAGCAAGTCCCTGACAGATGAAACCAGAAGGAAAATGGTGAACATACTGGCAGCTGACATGTGGGACAAGAATGGGTAATTTGTAAATAGTTTTTATATAACTCAATGTAGCTTTTAGATTAAATTCTAATCTTTGTTAAATCCAGTGCATATAAGAAATCTTTACTTTTTTAAATCTTGCAGTACATCACCATCCAGACAGGTGACAGAAATGTATGCCAGAGGAATTGTGAGCTTATTCCCCTACCTCAGTGATCCATTCTCCAGGACCGGTTATGTAAGTCACACACTATAATGGCTGTGATAATGTTATATGCTACATTTAAACTTACTTTTCATCATGAACATCAACCCCATCATGCCAGACCATGTTATTCATACTTATATTATTTATATTATATTCTAACTGTCAAACTGCTGTTTACATAACTTGCTGCCTCTGATCACACATGTCACTTTTAATCATCACTGGTCACTTTAACCTGCCATTCACTGCACTTCTTTTCTTTGTCCTGTTGAGTTCAACCCATTATGTATAGTCTTATGTATATATCTGCTTCTAGTATGTATAGTCGTATGTATATATGTATATGTATATTATATGTATATGTATCTTATGTATATATCTGCTTCTAGTATTTTTCAATTGTATTTATTTTACTTTTTTATTCATTTTTTGACTTTTTTGATTTCTGTATTGCTGCTGCTGCAACGCCCGAATTTCCCCATTGGGGATCAATAAAGTAATATCCTATCCTATCCTAAACATTTTGATTTTGAAATTGCAGTTTTGGAACTATGGCTGAGATGGTGTTTTCTTCATCCCAGAGTCTTTTTCAAAAATGTGTTAGTTGTGTCTGGTCTGATGAGACAAAGATCGAACTCTTTGGCGTGAATGCCAAGCGTTATGTTTGGAGGACACCAAGCACCGCTCATCACCTGGCCAATACCATCCCTACAGTGAAGCATGGTGGTGGCAGCATCATGCTGTGGGGATGTTTTTCAGCAGCAGGAACTGGGAGACTAGTCA